>ML099523.1:0-50849 GCA_003697995.1 Taxidea taxus jeffersonii | reverse complement strand
CCTTTCTTGTGTTCCTGGTGTTTCTAATAACATTAACAATGTATTCTCGCCGACAGAGCCCCAGGCCAGGAACTAGGAGAGAAAGTAGGCAGCAACCTCTGACTTGCCGCTTAATGGTCTGCTTTGGGTAAACCTGAAAACTTGTATTCCCCACCTCATGCCTTCACAGTCTGATGGCAGGGGTCCCTTCTACCACTAAGATTTTAGGGTCTGTGCCCTCCACACTTAGTCTTTTGTTTCTAGCATTGGGCCCGAGAGGATTTTCTTAAGATTTCATTCTCCCCTTCGTGGATGGTTTGGCCCAGCATCCAGCCAACCAGAGGAAGGAATTGCCTGGGACAAATTGAGGATATCCCCCCCTGCCCCCCCAGGACAGGAAGAGGTGGGTCAGTAGAAGACTGAGAGGTGAAGGTGAGTCAACCTCTTTTAAGTTTGTCATCCCTGATGAAAAAAAAAGAAAGTGTCTTTGCTAGGATGTGAGTGCTAACGTCCAGGGGAGATGGCTGCATTCTGTACCCAGCTGGTGCCAGGCTTGGGTGCTGGGGGTACGTCGGCAGTGTTCTCTCCCATTCCACGAGGAGGGTGAGCTGTGAGGCAGCTGGGAGATGCGATCACCACACCTCTTCTTTCGCTTGCCTGCTGTGTTGTAAGTGGACTGATTTCCTTAGTCCGCCTGGAGGCTGCCCCAGTGAGCTGCGCCCACTCTCAGGCACGGTTAAGGTGATGGAGATTTGTCACCCTGAAACTTCATTTGCAGCTATTCGGTGAGTGGAGATCCCTAGTCAGAGACGAGGGGCTTTCAGACACTGATAGATCAAATGCACCCACGAGAAGAGAAAAGGGAAGGAATGAGATCACCGATGCCTTGGGTTCTGTGCCAAGAGAGAAGGATGTGGAGGAAGTCCCTACTGTGGGGATTCCCTGGAGAGTAAGATAGTTTAGCTCATTTTTAAAGGTTTCCGAAACAAGAGTTCCAAACAGATTTCCATATGTCCTAGCCGTTTGTCTCTCCACACTCCAGAACTCGTCTTTTTTATTTGGGACCGTCCAAGGAGCTGGAAGAAGGTTAGACACTGAGACATGAGACCCCGTACTTTCTCAGACAAAGGACTCTTTCTGAGTCATTGATCTGAAAATACATCTACACTGGCCTGCAGGGAGGGTGTGTGATAATAACCATTGATTACTTAGGAATCTGAGAGGAGGGTGTTTCGGGAAGCAGCGTGGGCTGAGCTCTTTGATCCTAACTTAACTCCAGGAAAAATAAACACGAGCACTGAGTCATGTATTTGGGGTTGCTAATAAAGGTAGTGGGTTGCTTGCAGGGGTGTTTACCTTCTTATTTTTAAACTATGACGGTAGGAGGTGGGACAGCTGACTTGACCACCAAAGCAACTGGTGAGAGTACGCAGGTGGGAGGCCGCGGAAGACTCTCGCAGGAGCTGTGCGCAGATGTGGGTGTAGCGTGGCCTGGGGTGGGGAAATTCAGAAATAACATGAAAGCCCATCAACAGGAGATTAATTTGCTAGATGATGGCGTGCTGTATACTGTGGATTATTGTGTGTCATGAGTCATCTTCCCAGAATATGCTCTGCATTGGGTTGGTTAGGATTTATTACGGAACATAGGATGAGGGAGGCCAGAGTGGGAAAGGGGAAGAAATCAAATGAGGGAGTGACTTCGGACTAATCCAGCACTCACCTGATCCCTGTGGGCGAGCTCCAGAGTTTAAATTGTACTGACTGGAGGGAAGGGGCTGGGCTTTCAGAATCTTACAGCCCCTCCTAGTTCTCAGTGTTGACAGGCAAAATGGCTCCAGAAGGTCAAGGGCAGGTCCCAGAAAGAAGCTGCAGATGCTTTATAGCTAAAGAGAAGCACACACAAGCCAGGGGACGGACACACACTGACATGGTGACGGGACTGGAGGGTCTGGTTAGTGTCTGCTTTACTCTTAAACTATTGAAAAGAATGAGGTGTGGAGTCCTTCCACTGAAACTTATGTACAGTAAACACTGCGTGAAAAAGCGAGAAGTAATGTATCGTAGGCACCAACCGGTTCTCCAACCCCAGCTGGGTATCCGGTGATTCAGTTCAGTTCTGGAGGGGGTGTCCGGTTCCTCCACGGGCTCACGGACCCGGAAGCTCATCTGATCTCATGTGAGAGATTTTAATAGAGCTCGATCTCCTCTCCCCTTCCCCAAGGCTGGTGGATGACGCTAAAAGTTCTAATCCTGTAATCACTGGGGACCAGCCCCATCCTGAAGCTATCCAGGGACGCTATCTGTGTCACCTCATTGGCATAAACTCAAGTGTGATCAAAATGGGCACCTATGCATAATGAGGCACTCCAATTGCTCAGGAAATTCTACGGGTTTTAGAGTTCTGTTCTAGGAACTGGGGACAAAGACCAACTAGATTGTTTATTATACTATACATGTATATTGTGACATCATTTTTTTTTAATAAAAAGAAACATGCATCTGTGTGCATGTAAAGTAAAAAGTCTGGAAGGAAATAGATCCAACATGAGGGACTGGGAAGTGGGGGATGGAGGGGTGGGAGGAGATGTTCAGATTTACGAAAAAGAATGTTGTGCTTTATAATAGGAAAAAAATGAAGCAATGTACAAGACCTCTGTCATGTGGCACTAGCATGTGCCTCTGAAGTCCATGGGCATCTCTGTCTGCAGTTCTGAGAACCAGACAGTCTTCGTGAAAGGCACATAGTGATTGCTTGGTGCAGGTAGTGATGTTTCCCTGCAGTGAACAAAACTTTGAAGTCTGCAATTACATATGATACGGGACTGGAAATTGTGGCTTTGGTGGTCTCCATTCCGGATGCCTGTTTGTCATTTCAGACTGTCTTAGGAAAACATGTTTTTAGCCTGGTGCCTCCTCTTCATGCTTGAGTCCCTATCCATTGGATGTTCATTAGTTTAGCCTTTCCTCCCCTTGGGGGGTCTGTCTGGGTGGAAAAACCACTCTAATATTCTGCCTTCAGCCTGAATTGGTAGCCCTGCCAGACACTTAATTTGTAGGTAAAATCAGCTCTCTTCCCCCTTAATGGTAGGTATTAGAGATCCAGGTTGATATAATCCCTTCCTCTGGCCAGTAAACAGCCAAGAAGAACCATGAAAAGGTCTGCAAATGTGGTCACCTGCATCCCTGTAATCACAAAGCCTGAAATAAAAGCTTGGGTATGGTCTTGTGCTACGCTCTGGGCAAAGAGGGCTGCATGGAGAAAGTCTCTTCACTTTGGAGCCGCAAGATTTGCATCAGACCAACTTTCCTTTCAGTTTGCCCACCCATCGTCCATTCCCTCCATGCATCCGCCCTCCTTCCCCTCACCCACCGATCCCCTCACTTACGCATTCATCACACCCCCACCTATTTCCCCGCACACCTATGTGTCCATTCACCCTTGTACTCATCTAACCATCTATCCATCCTTCCTTCCATCAACCCATCCATCCATCCATTCATCATTCCATCTGCCTGTCCGTATTTCTAATCATTATTGAGAGACTCTCATGAGCCAGGCAATATGGTAGGGATTATTCCTAGTCTTCGGCATTTATCCGTTGCAAACATACTTAAAGCTCACCTCCACCTTTTTTTTTTTTTTTAAAGATTTTATTTATTCATTTGATAGACGGAGATCACAAGTAGGCAGAGAGGCAGAGAGAGAGAGAGAGGAGGAAGCAGGCTGTCCGAAGAGCAGAGAGCCCAATGCGGGGCTCGATCCCACGACCCTGGGATCATGACCTGAGCCGAAGGCAGCGGCTTTAACCCACTGAGCCACCCAGGTGCCCTCACCTCCACCTTGTACCTATAGCCTTTAGCATCTATTAGAAATCATTTCCGGTCCTCTGACAGCTTCTTATTGGGGTTTGTTTTCTCCTAGCCCTGGGTTCGTGTTACTTCTGTCTCTCCGTACTACTGCACTGGGTCACAACTACCGTGTCCTGAATGCTCACGACCTGTCAGATACTTTGCAAAGCTCTCTGTATGCCCACCTAATCTCATTTAATCCTTAAGTGATCCTAAGAAGTGTGTGCTACAACATTTTCATCCTCTTTATTGTAAAATACAACATATATAAAAACGGTGCCCTCCCAAATACAGCATGACTCTACGGTTTATTGAAAAGCAAAGTTGTCTGTATATAACGAGGTGAAAAAGAGAACATTGCCAGCACCTGTGTTCCCCTCCTTCAGTGCCACCCACTCCGTAAATTCTAGAAGTCACCATCCTGATAATGACCTCTACTTAAAAAAAAAAAAACAAAATAATTTTACCATGTAAGCATGTGTCCCTAAGCAGGTTTGGTCCTGCTGGTTTTGTTAAAAATCATATTGCACGATTTCTTTCATGATTTTATTTCCCCCCCTCAATATTGTTAAGATTAAAACATATGTTGCATAACATTAAAATTTTTAAGATTCATACATGCATTCATTCATACATATTCATACATATGATTGCATACATAGAATATCTTGTTTTGTTGTTTTCTATATAATTTGAGAGTAGATTGCATACATATATGAGTTCTCTTTCCCGTGTGCATTTTATTATGTGAATATATTATATGAATATAGCATCATTTATTTTTCCATCTACTGCTTTGGGGCATGTGTGGTTTTCTGGTTTTGGGCAATTATTAAAACTACTGCTGTGAACGTTCTTGCACATGACTTTCAGTGAAAAGAGCTTGCATTATAGGGGTGGAATTGCTTGGTGGTCGGCATGCGCGGAATTTTGGGAGGGAACGCTAAACAGCTTTCCAAACTGTGTACTGTGTGGTTTTAATTTGCATTCCTTTCGTGATAAATTAGGTTCAATGCCTTTTTACTCATTTTTTGGACATTTGTCTCTCACCTTTTGCGAAGTATATTTTGAAGTCTTGGCCCTTTTTTATCAGCTTTATTGAGGTCCAGTTGCCTTTTAATCCTTTCAGCGCTATCTTTTGATATTTTCAAAGTAATTTAACTCACCTAGCTTTTCCTTTGTGGTTAGCGCTTTTTGTGTCCTGCTCAGGAAATCTCTCCTTACCGCAAGGTCATGAGAATCTTCTTGCCTGTTATTGTATCAGTCGTGGCAGAGTGAAGAAACAGAAAAGACACCGTGTACAACAGAGATAGTTTAATAAGGAGAAATGGTTACACGGATCTCAGAGCCTGAAGACAAAATGGAAGTGCACAGCAACATGGAGATGACCGCTTCCAGAAACATGTTGTGCCTCTAAGACGAGGGAACAGAGAGAAGAGGGGGTGTTAGTGGTACCTCCAAGACAGAGGAGGGAGGCCAGCTCAGGTGCTGTCCAGCTGCTTCTCCCACCTACTGGGCGGGGTTGGTGGGATGGGCTGAGCTGGAGGCTGGTGCCAGCTGCTGTGGGGGCGAAAGGCTGCCCCTGGAGGGACCCGTGCGGAACAGCACGCAGAGCCGGAAGGAGGAAGCCTCTTCTTGGTGTCTCCCCTCTCCCAGTCTTCCTCTTGCAGGCCCTAATGCAGAATCTAGCAGGAAACCAACTGGCAAAGGAGAAATGTAGAGTCCCGGGCCCTGAATCACCAAGCACAGAAGAGTGGAGCTGGAGCTGAGAGACCAGAGCTTGGTAGCTGGGACAATAATCTTCTAGAAGTTTTATTATTTGCCTTTTGCATTGACCTTCAGTCCTCCTGGAATTGATTTTTATGACCCGTAGGAGTCTTGCCTCATGGCTCCCACTTCTAATTGACTTAGTATCACTTAATTAGAAGATTGTCTTCCAAATTGCTCTCCAGGGCCATGTTCTTATAAATCCAGAGTGTCCATTTCTAGATTCTCTATCATATTCCATTGATTTATTTATCTAAACTTGCACCAATATCACCTTAATCAATGTAGCTTTCAAATAAAGTTTGTTTTTGGATAGAGTAAATCATCTCACTTGGCTCTTATTTAAGATTGTCTTGGCTAGTCTTGGCCCATCGGATTTCCATCTGATTCTAGAATAATTTTTCAATTGTCATAAATGTCTTGCTGGGATGTTTATTTAGACGGCATTGACTCTATAGAGAACTTTGGGAAAATTGACGTCTTTACAGTACTGGGTTTTTTTCAATCCATTAATATGGTTTATTCTTTCTCTTATTTTGGTTTTTAATGTTTTCTTATAATGATACTGGTGCTTTTCTGTTAGAAGTTTCACACATGTTTTACCCCCTGTAGTTTTAGGTATTTGTTCTTTTAACCTTTATTTGCAATAATTGCAGAAAAGCTGCAAGGCTAGTACAGAGAAATCCCTTATTCCCTTTACCCAGATTCAACATTTGAAATGTATTTTGCCAAATTGGTTGTTCTCTCTTTCTTATTCTCCCTATAGGTGTATATTATTTTTTTGTTTTCTGTATAACTTGAGAGTAGATTGCGTAAATCAGGCCCCTTTACCCATCGATATTTCCACATGTATTTTCTGAGAATGAGGAGAGTCTCTTATATCACAGTGGTATAGTTCTCAAGGTCAGAAAACTTAGGTTTGATTTAATTCTTCTGCCTAAAGCAGTTCACCTTCCAATTTTGTTAGTTGTCCTAATAACATCCTTCCGGTTCAGGACCTAGCTCAGAAGCACGCCCTGCGTTTCACTGGCATTTTGTGTTCATCTTTGGTTTGATGCCTTTCTTGGCTTTCATAACACTGACAGTATTGAAGACTACAGGCCACTTATTTCACTGGTATTTCCCTAGTTAGATCTGTCCAATGTTTCCTCACCATTAGATTTGGGGTTCGCACCCCTGGCAGGAGCACGGAGAAGTAATGTGCGTCTCTCTCAGGATGTTCCATCTGAAGGCACATGATGCCTACCTGCGTCTCAGGTTTTGGTCCCCCGCCCAAAGTGCCGTTCGGTTTTTCCACTGCACACATATTTTCTTTCCCCTTGAAGTTAATAGGCAGTCTGGGAGGGGAAACACGAAAACTGTGAAAATACCCTGCTCCTTGTTAACCATCTCTCTTGATTTTAGCATCTGCTGGTGATTCTTGCCCAAACGAATCTTTGCTGTAATGATTGCAAAAAGGTGATTTTCCAGTTTTACCACTTCTACATTTATCATTCAGCATTTGACTGTCAGGAAGAGCCTTCCTTTCCCCCTCATTTATTTCTTTGTTTACTTCTCTCCTTTTTATTTTATGGACTCACAGATTCCTATTATATTCAATGAATTATAATCCATTACTGTCTTTCTTCCTTCCGTCCTCCCCTCCCATCCTCTCCCCTCTATCCTTCCTTCCTTCCTCTCTCTCTCTTTCTTTCTTTCCTGATGCTCAAATTGTCCCAAAATTGGGGTAGTGAGAACATCGTTGAACTGGTTCCTCTGTCTTGGACATGTTCCCCTCTCTTTTTTTTTTTTTAGTAATTCCTTACTTTCTGACCCAAGAGTCCATGCTCCCCTGTGCCTTACCTGTCTCAGCGATGGAACAAGCCATGTTTCCAATAAACCTTTGTTCCTGGATCTGGATGGAGGATAATTCCTTGCTTTTTCAGTGGCCAGGCCTGTGATAAATGTGTGTGTGTGTGTGTGTGTGTGTGTGTGAATTAAACTATACACTGGTTATAACATATCTGCATGTATAGAATTGTAAGAAACAAAAGTTTACATTGGTATCTCCAATTCCAGCTGGACCCATGGGTCACCTTGCCATCATGCAGGACTGTCTACATAATTTGGGGAGTCCAGTGCAAGATGCAATGTGGGGTCCTTTGTTCAAAACTTCTCCAGAATTTCAGCACCAAAGAGTACTGAACCGAGCAAGGGGCTCTTTTCACAAGGTCTGTGTGATGGCCTGTGTCTCACACATACAAAGTAGGCTCTGTCTTCATCATTCCATATTTGTGTTTCCCTTTTTCCATAGTGAGAATGCCCATGGGCAATATCAGCACACTTTCTACATTGTTTGGGAACCACATGCAAAATGTAGATGCCCAAACCTTTGTTCAAAAAGGGAAAAAATGTCATGAAGGACACTAAAATACAAAGCATGCTGTGTTCTTTGGCCATCTCCTGATTTGCCATGGTGTTTTTTATCTGCTATTTAATCTCATTCTAAGTAAAGAAAAAATTAAATTTGAACATTAGCATGAATTCTACTCTTCATCTTTGTATCACAATGGCAATTTTAAGTGCAAACTTAAGAGCCTTTGACTTCGGAGTGGAACCCCCAAAATCACATGATGAATATTTCCTAGTTTGGACGTGCATATGTACTTTGTTCTTAGGAAAAAGTTGGGATGTTCGTACAAAACTAACCCCACTGTTTCTCTTTCACTTCTGGGTATGCTCAAATTCTAACAACACTTGCTACGTGTTGTTAGAATGACGAAGGACTAAGAAGAAAAGGCACTTTGGGTTGTCTATCTCTCCCCTTCCCTTCGTGGCATTATTTTCGGCATATGTGGTTGGTGAATGGAGAGAAGAAAGATGATGCTTGGTCGTTAGCTTTTCCTAGGACAGACACTCTGTCTTCTGTGTGCAGTCAAAACAAGTTCTGGGCCAAACACAGTGGTCTCCTGGGGCTCTCTTCTCACCTAGCCGGTTGTGGGCATTACACACTTTCTTTGCACTCACTTTGAGCCTCCCTGAATTCCCATGCATGATGGCATTGGTTCAAAGATGAAATTGTGAAGAATTTCAAGATGGTGACAACAGAGCTTTAAAAACCAAGTGCAATGTCTTTCTGAGCACAGAGCCCAGTGTGACTGCACCGTATACAGAACTCCTCTTTTTCAAAGATTTTGCTAAGATTCCTCTCCCCACTCTTGACTCCTAAAGTCTTGAAACCCCAGCAGAGCTCCCACGACAGCTTTGTTGTGACTAAGCGCACATTTCTCCGCATAACTTGAAGTTTTTCCTGATTCTGGTAATGTCGAAGGGATGTGTGGTTTATTTTCACTCCTTGGTGATCTTAGGCTGTCTGGGGGAGGTGGTGTGGAGAGTTTTAAACTCAAGTGGCTGCTGTTATCCTGCAGATTAGGGTGCGTGTGTGTGTGTGTGTTTGATTCTATTGTTAGAAATTATCTCTTCTTTTTCCACAACTAAAGACTGTTTAATCAAAAACTTTTTTTTTTTTTGGACTGGATGACACATTCACAAAGATCAAACATAGAGATTAAATGTATATTAAAAATTTAATTTTCTAATTATGTATTCTAATTATGTTATGTAGAAATAATAGCTTTTTAAGAAATTATCCTTGTTAAATTCACATACTAGCTCTTAATAATTCATCTGTAATTTTTTTTGACTTTTTATGTAAACCAATTATGTAGTTAGAGAATGATGACAGTTTTCTTTCTTTCTTTCCAATTCTATCCTTTCTCCATTTGTCTTGATTTACTGCTGTTCAGCCCTCTGGTACAACATTGAATACAAGTGGTAATAGTGGGCATTCTCGGCTCATTCCTGATCTCAGAGGGAAAGCGTGTAATTTTTCTACCAACAGTTTTTTGTAGATGTTTTTTATTTTAATTTTTTTATTTTTTAAGATTTTACTTATTTATTTGACAGAGAGATCACAAGTAGGCAGAGAAGGAGGGGAAAGCAGGCTCCCCACTGAGCAGAGAGCCCAATGCGGGGCTCGATCCCAGGACCCTGAGATCATGACCTGAGCCAAAGGCAGAGGCTAAACCCACTGAGCCACCCAGGTGCCCCTATTTTTATTTTTTTAAAGGATTTTATTTATTGGTGGGTGGGAGAGGGAGTACAAGCATAAGCAGGGGGAGCAGAAGGCAGAGGGAGAAGCAGGCTTCCCGCTGTGCAGGGAGCCCTATGTGGGGTTCCATCATGACCCTAGAGACCCTGGGGCCCTGGGATCATGACCTGAGCCGAAAGCTCCACTGACTGAACACCCCCCCCCCCAGTGTCTTGTTGCTTTTTAAACATAAAAACAAAGAGTTAGCTTCTATTCTTAATCTTCTGTGAGGTTGTGTTTTTTTTTTTTTATGACGAATGCGTGTTGAACTTTATGACTTTTCTGCATCTGCTCAGATGTCGTGTGATTCTGTGATTCTGACTGGTTTTTGAATGTTACGCAAACCCAGCATTCCTGGGAGGAGCCTAACTTGGCTATATTGTGTTAAATCTTTATATATTGTTCAGTTTACTTTGTTTAAAATTTTGTGTTTGTGTTCATGAGTAATATTTGTCTGAAAATTTCCATTCTTGTAATTTTCTTAAGAGATTTTGGATCATGGTCAAAAAACAAGTTGGAGATTGCTTTTTTTGTTTCTGTTTTTTTTTTTTTTAACTTCTTGGAAAGATTTTGTGTAAGAGTTGTGTTAGTTCTTTTTCTGAGTGTTTGGTAGAATTCCCAGTAAATTCATCTGGACCGGGATTTTTTTTCGGGGGTCTAAATTCTGGATTCAGTTATTTTAATAGTAACATGACGATATTTTCTACTTTATTGTGCCAGTTTGGGTTTTATTTCTCTGGTAATTTGACCATCCATCTAACCTTTCATAGTGTTGCTTAAAATACCTTCACAGTATATTTTTGTGTGGGATTTATAGTGCTGTTACTTTTTTATTCCTGACTTTGTATATGTGTGTTGTTTCTAAGCACTTTAAAGATACCATTCTATTGTCCCCTGTTGAAAAGTAAGTTGGCATCAACTTTAGATCTTTTTATGATAATATGCCTTTTTTTTCTCTTGTTATATTCAAGATACTCCTTGGTTTTATCATGGTATGCCAAGGGATGGGTTTCTTTTTTTGTTTATCCTGCTGGAGTTCTTAGGGTTTTCTGACTTTGAGATTTGATCTTCACCATTTTTGGAATTTTCTCAGCCATTATTTCTTAAATATCACATTTCCCCCCTTCTCATCTCTCTTTCTAGAATCTTGTATGTATATTCACTGGCCATTCTCTGGAGGTACTTTGAGTCACCTGTTCTGTTGTGCTTCCCATGTTTCTGTTGCTCTGACCCTTACTTTGTGCTTTCCTTTCCTCCCTGTCTATTTTGGTTTACTCATTTTCTCTTAAACATGTCCATAGAATTCTTAATTTGGGATATTGTATTTTCAGTTCCAGAAATTCCATTGGCTCCTTTTATTTTTTATTTTATTTTTGAAGACTATTTATTTATTTGACTGGCAGAGATCACAAGTAGGCAGAGAGACAGCAGAGAGAGAGAGAGAGGAGAAAGCAGGCTCCCCGCTGAGCAGAGACACCCCCCCCCGACGAGGGGCTGAATCCCAGGACCCCGAGACCGTGACCTGAGCCGAAGGCAGAGGCTTAACCCACTGAGCCCCCCAGGTGCCCCCTCTCCCATTGGCTCTTTTTAAAAGAAATAATTTCCATTTCTCTGCTGATATTTTTAGTCTTGTATTTTAACTCCCTGAGTATATGAAACATTTCACAATTCCTGCTTGTTCTTTGGAGCCCCTGAGTCTTTTTCCCACTGTTTACGTTTCAATGGTCTAGGATGATTTAGACTTGCCTTAGAGAGTAACACCGCAGTTAAGAAGTTGGGGTGACTGAGAGCGGAGAAAGGGAGGAGAGATGGGCCCAGCGTGCAAAGAGAACAGGGAGCAAGGCTTCACGGCTTCTAGCAGTAGACATCAGGCGACTTGCATTTCTGACCCCCGGCCGAGTCCTTTATACACACAACTTCAGAAGTCCGCAAGCGTATCAAATGCATAAGCCGAGAGGGTCACCTAATGTGAAAATGGGCAAATTTTCAATCTACTCTTCAAAAACTGAGGTCCAGAGACTTGGGAACAGGGGACAAGAGTCCCGTGTTTTAGCCCCCAGCGTGCTGTGACCCGCCGCCAGGTTGCTTTCCTTCTCAACGTGTCATTGCTGTCATCTCTAGAGGAGATAATAATCCATACCGTTTTTCTATTTAGGATAACAAGTACAATAGGGATGGCTTTACTCATTATGCTACCGTGAAAGTAATGTTTTTGGGTAATGGTTTGATTGTGTCCGCCCGTGTCAAAGCCCTTCAGTGAGTCCCGTTGCTCTTTGGGCTTGGTGACAAATGTGCTCAGCACAGCTCGCCGCCTGCCTGGTGGCCCAGCCCTGGTCCACTCCCGTGGCCTCATCTTAGACCATTTACTCCTCCAGTCGTACAGACTTTCTGAGGTTCCCTTGACCTGGCCATGTGCCCTTCTCTTGGAAGGACCTTGCACTTGCTGGGGCATCTGGCTAGTAAGGGTCCCCCATCCCTCCTGCCCAGTTAGCTCCTGACACACCCAGTGTTAGGTCCCGAGAGCGGTCTTCCCAGTGTGCAGCTCGAATCCCTGTGACATGCATTCCTTTGACCGCAGGCCTAGAGTTGCTGTCTTACATTCATTGGTGTGATTCTTTCCTTCCTGCCTGCTCTCTTACTAGGCTCTGGCACCTGGGGGTAGGCCCTGTGCCAGTGTCCATTCATCGCCCCCCCCCCAGCGTTCAGCCCTCTGCCTGGGGGTAGGAAACACCCAATAAATGTCTGTCAAATCAATGAAGGAAGGAAACCAAGCTTGCTGATTTCATTTATCTCATCCCAAGTATGGATTTTGCTGGTTTACGTACTTTTCTGAAAAGTGGGTTGGGCAAGAAGCATGAGGAACAGATGATTCAAGTTGTGAAAAAAAGTGAAAGATGGGTCTTTAAATGTCCTCGGTTACAAGTAATTAGTATTCAACCACTTCTGCAGTCTGGAACCTGGTTTCAAGTGCCAAGAGAAAATGTGTCTAGAATTTAAACAGATTCTCCCGGAAACACCCGTGCAATGCAATTTGCTAAGATATGTCCAAGGAGGCTGTATGGCTGGAAAATCTCTTCTTTATACATTCACGTTTTTTAAAAAAGATTTTTATTTATTTATTTGACACACAGAGGTCACAAGCAGGCAGAGCAGGAGGCAGAGAGGGGGGGGGGGAAACAGGCTCCCCACTGAGCAGGGAGCCCAATGCGGGGCTCGATCGCAGGACCCTGAGATCATGACCTGAGCCGAAGGCAGAGGCTTAACCCACTGAGCCACCCAGGCGCCCCTCACATTTTTTTTTTAAACTGCGGGCATCGTCATGAGGACCACCCAGGGCAAGGGGAGGGACCATGGTATTTTCGGGAGATGGGGAGATGTTGCCTGCTGTTGGTCGTCACCGGAGGGAACAGAGGCACTGGTCGTGATTGCTGCCGTGTCTGCTACGGGGGGTTCCAGGCGTCAGCGCTGTGTGCCACACCTCTGATAAGACAGGGCTGAGAACTGAAAAAAAGTGTCCTCTTTTAGTTGACTTCCTGGTGCGTGTGGGACAGTCCGGGAAGTCCTCTAGTCACTGATGGGCTCTGAAGGGAGCCTGCTGGGAGCATAGGAGCCCAGAGGCGGGGAGTCAAACTGTAGACATGGCTTGGGATGGTGGGATGAACCTCATGGTCACAGTGCTCGGAGGCGGGCTGGGAAGCCAAAAGGGCTTTGAAAGCAGCAGAGCCCACATCGGGTAGCCTACAGAACCCTCTGGTAAACGGCGTGTTTGAATCAGCCGGGTCTGAGCTCCAGTCCTCATTCGGTACTGATTAAACAGGACACTTCCGACCCCAGACGTGGGCTTTCCCCGATAACAACCTGTTCTCTCCCCCCACCTGGGTGTCTCCTGATTCAATTAAATGCTGACACTATCTGCTGGGGTTAGCGCAGACCTTGCAGGTGAAGGGCTCAGTCCCACAAGACTGTCCCCTCCTCCTGAGACCCGCCGCAAGCGCTAGGTTGTTACCGTGAACGCGGGGAAAGTCTGCCTCCTGAGGTCTGAGGATTTGCTAAGAGGCTCCAGAACTCTGGGGACACAGTTTACGTGCTGTTACCGGTTCGTTATAAAGGCGGAGACTCAGGAACACCCACCCAGGGGGGTGTGGAGCTCCCGGGATCTCTCTGCTGGGCCCCCTCCCAGCACCTCTCCACACTCCCCAGCCAGGAGGCTCATCTCCTTGTTCCAGAATGTTTGGAGAGCCCACCTGCAGGTCCCACTGCCCTCCTGAGGGGTCTGGGAGTAGGGCTGAAAGTTCCCCACCCTGAAAGCCCCATCCTGGGATGAGCTAGGGGGCCCCACCTGGGTCACGTCGTGAGCACAAACTCGGGTGTGCCCAAAAGGAATGCCTTATGAATAACACGAGACACTCCTATTACTCGGGAAATCCCTAGGGTTTTTGGAACTCTGCCCCAGGAATAGGGGACAAAGACCAAATATGTTTCCTGTCATTCCACAATAACCCTCTCGCTGTGTGATCTTGTGTGAGCTGGTCCACAGCTGGTCCACCCTTAGCTGTGAGTCTCTAACAGGAAGTCACTGTGTAGAACAAACAAGGCAGTGTGGCTGCTTGGTAGAAAGCATTAAAGGGGTTCAGGTACCTGAGAGCCACAGCGCCTTGTCCGGAGAGGTGGGTCTGTAAGGCAGGTTGCCGGGGGCTTTTTTGCTCCCGTACTCTGGGCGTATTTTTAAAGCTAAATTTAAACGAACTTGGGTAAACTTGAAAGGGAGAAAGTGCTCCAAAAGGGCACAGGCTTTCAGAGAGGAGGGTATGGGAGTGGGGGAGCCATTCATTTATTTGCTGAGAAAATATTGATTGGGGTTGGCCCCGTGTGGGAATCTGTGCTTAGCACTGAGGGTGCGCTGCTGGGAAAGGCATGCAGTGGCCCCTCTCCTCCTATTGCTTCTGATCGAGCAGGGAAGACGCGGATGCCGTCATGGACTTCATTACTATTGCGTATGCATTTAGTAGTGCTGAAGTGCAGGGTGCCCGAGATCACGCCATGTGGGGGCTGTCACCAGGCTGGTACGCTCTGATAAAGGGCTGATGGGAGCACTGTTCCAGAGCTGACAAATGTCCCAGACGTCACTTTAGGACTTGTAGACAAGCGTCCCCCCAGTTTCCTGCCTTGACTTCAAGCTGCCTAGAGGAGGTGATCCTTCTGGTTGCCCCAGTAAGACATGGGGGTGCTGGTTTCTTAACTCTGAGTTGACACTCAGGTGTATGGATTCTGGCCAGTGCACCGAAATAGGTCTTCCTGGATCCCAGAAGCTGTCTGCTTTGACTGGTTTCCATCATACTCGTTCCTCATCCTGGGTTTGTGCAGGCCATCAGCTACGTGGCAAGAGTCCATTTCAGCTCACTCTCCCTTCTTTTTCTTTAAAGGTTTTATTTATTCATTTGACAGAGAGAGACATAGAGAGGGAGCACAAGCAGGGAGAGTGGGAGAGGGAGAAGCAGGCTTCCTAATGTGGGGCTCGGTCCCAGGACCCCAGGATCATGACCTGAGCCGAAGGCAGATGCTTAACGACTGTACCACGCAGGTGCCCCATTTCAGCTCTCTTGAGAATAGGACCAGACAGGGGAGGCAGGATTTCAGCTCGGGTCAATAGGCCTGAGATGGAGACTGATCAGAGAGGGTTTCTGAGAGAACATAAAGGGTGAGAAAACATTCTCAATTTCCTAAAAAGTTTAAATGTCTTCTGCATGGTAAGCGCAGTCAGGGTAGCAGGCATTTTCTTGGGGACCTCAAGGCGACTCCCCATGTCCCATTGCCTGCCACCTTGTATGCCGTGCTACAGGTGGTCCCAACCACTGCTAAAATCACAGATGAGGCGGGAAGCTGCTGCCAGCGGAAAGTAAAGAAATCGTATCACACGTGGTGCCCGCTCCTCGGCTGGGGTCGGAGTACTGGCTGTCTGGTAGGGGGAAGGTTTTGCATTTGATCAGGCCTCTTAGGCTTCTGGGAGTGTCGCAGGAGGGAGGCTGCCCTTTACCCGCAGCCGAACCTCGCTTCGCAGTTTTCGGAGCACTCTGAGTCCGAGCGAGGCGTTCGCCAGCCTTGCTCAGCCAGCGAGTTTCTCGGTTGCTGCACTCCCGGGGCCCGAGACCCCCATGAAGAAAGCAGGGAGATTGGACGACAGGATGTTCTGTTGTGGGTTGAATTGTGTCCCCCCCAAAAAAACCATATGTTAGAGTCCTAGCCCCCAGCACCCCCAAAAGTGGCCTTACTTGGAGACAGGGTCTCTGCAGAGGTAATGAGGTTAAAGTGTGGTTGTTCGGGAGCGCTCTCTTTCAATGTGACAGGTGGCCCGAGAGACCGATTTGGACACAGGGACCCACACGGAGGGAGGACGACACAAGCCAAGGAGAGAGGCCTCAGAAGGAACCCATCCTGCCCTTCCCTTGATCTGGGCTCGCAGCCTTTGGAAGCATGAGACCACTTTCTGCTGGAGCCCCCAGGCTGTTCTGCTTTGATCCAGCAACCCTCGCAGACTAATACGGCACCTTTGTGCTTTTTCCTGCCACAGACCCCTTTGGTGATGGAAACGTGACCCTGGACCCTTTCTCGGAATAATGCCTCCATGTAAAAAATATTACACCAAACGACCAAGCATGTTTATTGAAACGCAGTTATCCAAATAGCCAACATTTGGGAAGAGTAACACAGGTGTACTGGAATAGCGGATTACATGGCAAGATATCAGGGCAAGCCTGACACAACCGCAAGCTCTAAGGAGAGGCGAAGGGCAAAGGAGGATGGAAGATACTGGCAACAACCAGAATGTGACATGACCATGTGGTTTTTATTGGTCGCAGGCACAGATGCCGCCGCCGGGTTCGATGTCTTCCTTCATGGTTAAAATGCTAAATATCCGTGGTTGGTTAGCGGAGCAAGGATTTTTTAAAAATTTTCATCCAGGTGTGTGTGTTCCTGGACTGGATGACAGCTGAGATCTTTTGAGATCTGTGATTAGGGGACTCTGGATTGATTTCTCTTGGAGGCTAATGTCTGTGGCTTCTTGCCTGGTCCCACGAACCCTCCAGCTGGGCTGTGGGGACTTGGTGCCAGGGGCTGGTGGTCATGCCACACCCTCCGCCTTTCTGTTGTCTTGGTGGCGGGGCCCGGTTGGCTCCTGGACGTGGCCCCCATCTCAGGCGCGAACACCAGACTGGAAGACTTCTCTGCGTAGCTGACCTGTGACTCGGCCCGTCACCCTAGTCGTTGCTGTGTGACTCAGCTGAGCCTTGCCAGGGTCCCGCACGGGCAGGAAGTAGCTGATTATCCCAGGGAATGCATCCTTGCCTTGTGATGGAGCCAGCGGTTGATGAGTCACGGGCCTCCCGTCAGCTGGTCTCCGCTCACACACGGCTGACCCCAGGCCCTGGTCTCTCTGGGAAGTTTCACATGAGCTCATCTCATTATGGAAATAACCACACACTCGGGCCTTCCCTGTACAGGTTCTTATCACACAAAAAGGAAACCTATGTTTGGACCTTGTCCTTTAAGTGGAGGGATTACATCACTGTAAATAGAAACATTTTCTTTTGGTGTCAGGAAGGATCCTGGTCTTCAAATAAACATAGAGTTTACCTCTGGAGGTATCTGGGTGGAATTTTGGAGGTGTTTGGATGGAACATTACAGTGTTCCACTGATTCTTGTATGTATGTATGTATGTATTTATTATGAGCGAATGTGTAAGCATGAAGGGGGACACTGGGAGAGAGAATCTTTTTTTTTTTTTTAAGATTTTATTTATTTATTTGACAGAGAGACCAGGGGAAGCAGCAGGCAGAGAGAGAGGGAAAAGTGGGCTCCTCACTGAGCAGGGAGCCTGATGCAGGGTTCTATCCCAGGATCCTGGGATCTTGACCTGTCGAAGGCAAATGCTTAACCAGCTGAGCGACCCAAGTGCCTCGAGAGAGAGAATCTTAGGCTCCACACCCAACGTGGAGCCTGATGGGGGGGGTTCAGTCTCACGACCCTGAGATCATGACATGAGCCAAAATCGAGAGTCAGCTACTTACCCAACTGAACGACCCAGGTGCCTCGGTGTTCCACTGATGTTAAAATGCACCTCTTTCATGCTTGGATATCTCTGCAATCAGGATGTTTCTTACAATTACTGGCATTTTGTATTTGACAAAATTGGGTGCATAAACAGTCTGTTAGGGAAGTAGAAGATTTTGGTGAGAAGGACGAACACTTCTGTCCACACAAGAGAAGACTTTGGTTGCTTAGAGTAGTTAGCCAAATGCTACCTTAATTTGGGGGGATTTTTGGCCTCTGAGTCAGGTTCATGGGTAGCATATTTTATATATAGATAACGAATAGGATAATTCTTCAAAAAGAAGCTTGTCATGGGAATGGAAGGAGTTGTTATTTACTTGTATGGATGAATTATAATGTGTTTTAGATCATCCTTTAAAAAATGTATAAAAGTACCAAATGTGTGTTTGTGGATCCATTTAACAAAAGGATTATGCTTCAGCAAAAACCAAGCATCTCTATATATGGGATTGTCATTTAACTCCTGGTGGGTTAGTTGCATGTCAACAGCTGACTTTACTTAACTATTGACTCTAATAACATGAATGTGAGTTCTGCCAAGGACCAACAAAATCTTTGGCTTCTCAGGGCAATGGCCTGAGGGCAATGACAGAAGTGTTGCAGCTCCTGGTAGAGTTCCATAGTCTCTAAAAAAGGAGAATTATTTGCATAGCAGTTAAAAAAATTTTTTTTTAATTTGAAATCCTTGTAGGTTCAAGGGAGTTGCAAGACAAAAGGCACAGGGAAGGGACGCCTGGGTGGCTCAGTTGGTTAAGCGGCTGCCTTTGGCTCAGGTCATGATCCCAGTGTCCTGGGATCGAGTCCCACATCGGGCTCCTTGCTCGGCAGGGAGCCTGCTTCTCCCTCTGCCTCTGCCTGCCTCTCTGTCTGCCTGTGCTTGCTCTCTCTCTCTCTAAAAAAAAAATAAAAAAATTTTAAAAAAAAAAAAAAAAGGGCACAGGGAGGTCCTTGTGCTCTTCACCCAGCTTCCCCCATGGCAATGTCCTCCATGACTACAATAGGATATCATCACCAGAGTATTGACATCAGTCCCCAGAGCTTATCCAGATTGCCCGTGCTTTATGTGCATTCGTGTGTGTGTGTGTGTGTGTGTGTGTGTGAGTGAGTGAATAGTTCTATGCATTATCACATGTGTAGATTCCTGGAACTCACCAGAGGCAATCCGTTCCATCAACATAAATCTTCCTTGCGCTATACCCACCTCCCATCCCTAACCCCCAGGCAACTACTAACCTGTTCTCCATCTCTGTAATTGTGTCATTTCAAGAATGTTGCATCACTGGGATCCTACAATGTTTAACCTTTTGTTTGACTTTTTTCACTTGGCATAATTCCTTTGAGATCCTCCAAAATGTTGCATGTATGAATAATTCATTCCTTTTTATTGCTGAGTAATATTTCATGATGTGGGTGTACCAGAGTTTATTTAACCATTTATCCACAGAAGGAAATTTCTTATTTTTTTCTCTTACGAATAAAGCTGCTTTCTGCCTAGTGATTTGAAAGGTAAAATTGATACTGCCCACCGGACTAACGGTTTGCTGAGGGCAGATGCGTCTTACACACATTTTTTATGTGCTTAGCGTAGTGTTCTCTACACATGCTCATTAAATGCTTAGTGATGGGGTAGAAACGAAGCAGCCATTTCAAGGAGAACGTAGAGGGGTGCTTCAAATCAACAATTTAGATCCAGACTAGAATTTGGGGCCTGTCACCTGCTGGCTGATTTAGTGCGGGCCTCTGTTCCTCATCTGTAAAATGGGATAATTCCAGGACTGCTGTTGTAAGGGTGAACCTCTGAGCAGCCTGTTATTCTGTAAGTGCTGGATCGATTTCAGCTGTTATTACTAACGATCCATAAGCAGATCGTGGATCTAAGTAAGATCATAATAATGCATTAGCCATAACTTTGAATTACTTTTATTCTGAAATACTTTAATGTATGACTGAAGATGCACCCTCATACATGTGATATTTAGGCAAATTTAAATTATGTTTATGGAGGGACACCTGGGTGGCTCAGTTAAGCATCTGCTTTCAGCTCAGGTCATGTCCAAGGGTGTAGGGATCGAGCCCCACATGGGGCTCCCAGCTCAGCAGGGAGCCTGCTTCTCCTTCTCCCTCTGCCCCTCCCCTCTGCTTGTGCGCTCTCTCTCTTTCTCAAATCAATAAAATCTAAAAAAAAATTATGTATACATGAACATTTACAATATCTTGTGTCTTTGAGGTGACAGCTCTTAACATTGTAACATACAGCATTACGAACATTAATAGTTGGATATCTAACATGCATATGCATATTTTAGACATTTGGAAGGATGGGAATGTTCTTTTCTGTGGAGCTGTTCAGGGTTCCTATCAACTTTGGGAAATGGCATCTGGTCTTATAAAAGTGGGCTGAACAGATTTTATTTCTCCCTTTCCATCGTACTATAAGCGGCAAGTGTCTTGATTCCTTTTTTTCCTTTTCTTTTTCAGAAATGTCTTGGCTGTCTGAACACTTGGAGAGAAGAGGCTATCTCCTCTTGTCTGCTTGGGCTCACAGCCTGTGTGCCTGGGGTCACGTTCAGGGGGAGTGTCTCTCCAGTGACCTCCTGGAATGTCATACTCAGTAAAGCCCTGAGTCATACAGAATCTCCCGCCAGACAACATGAGGCAGCAATTAGAAACTAACCATTAACTAGCTCCAGGGGCAGGAGGAGGTGAGGAAAATTTCCAGCTATTTGAGAAATAAAGACCAGTGATATTTACCATGGCATAAATGGAGCCAGAGTCATTTAGCTTTGACATGTCAAGGTCCTCGTGTGAGAGGCAGTGTTGGGTTTATAAAGATTACTTGCTCATCGTGCTTGACCCTGGCAGGATGCGGTGTGTGTAAGAAAGGGTGTTAAGAGGTACCTCTTGGAGGAATCGGGGGGGTGGAATAGCCAGATACGAGAGACAGCTTTTCTGCACTGTGCACACCACACACCAGCCGCATCTGACGAGTCACCTTCCTGCTCAGGTGCCTCTCCCTCAACCACTCCTCCCTGGAGAGATTCTATCATCTCTCAAGACCTACCACTGGGGTCACTTCCTTTATGATGCCTTCCTTACCTGTACCAGACAGAATCAGTTGGGGTTTTTTTCCCTCTGTAGTGAGAATCCCTTATTATATCTATATAATTAATCATAAAAGCTATAATATATATCACAAAACTATATCCTTAGCCTATGGATGAGATGGGATGTATTCATTGATTTTTGAATGTTGAAGCAGCTTTGCCTCTGTGGCACCAATTCTGTTGGCTGTGATGTATATTTCTTTGTACCTACGTTGTTGGAGTCACATTTGCTAATTTTCTGTTGAGCGTTTTTGCATCTGTGTTCATGAGAGAGAATGGTCTGTTGTTTCCTTGTGGTGTCTTTGCCTGCGTTTGGTGTGCAGGGAATGCTCATGGAACTGTTAGGGAGTGTTCCCTCTCCTGCATTCTGGAACAGATGGTAGAAAATGAATATGATTTCCTCCTTAAAAGTTTAGTAAAATTCACCAGTGGAACTATCCAGACCTGGTGCTTTCCATTTGGGAAGATTAATTACCGAGTCAGTCTCTTTAATAGATAGAAGCCTACTCAGATTGCTGCTTCTTGTGGGAGTTGTGGTAGACTGTGTCTTTTCAGGAATGAGTCCATGTCATCGAAGTTATCACATTTGTGGGTATAGAGTAATCCATAATATCCCTTTATTATCTTTGTAATGTCCATGGGACCTTTGGTGATGATGTCCGCGCTTTCATTTCTTATATTAGTGATTCGTGTCTTATCTCTTTTTTTCTTGGTTAGCATGACTAGGGGTTTCCCAGGTTTTTAAAATTTATTATTATTATTTTTTATTTAAAGATTTAAAAAAATTTATTTGACACAGAGAGAAATCACAAATAAGCAGAGCAGCAGGCAGAGAGAGAGGAGGAAGCAGGCTCCCCACTGAGCAGAGAGCCTGATTTGGGGCTCAATCCCAGGACTCGAGGATCATGACCCGAGCCGAAGGTAGAGGCTTAACCCACTGAGCCACTCAGGTGCTCCGGGTTTCCCAGTTTTATTGATGTTTCAAAGAACTACCTTGTGGTTTGATTTTATCTATTAATTTCCTGTTTCCAGTTTCATTGATTTCTGCTCTGATTTTTATTATTTATTTTCTTCTGCTTACTTTGGATTTAATTTGCTCTACCTTTTTAGTTGCCTAAGGTAGAAACTTAGATCACCGATTTCCTATATATTTTTAGATATTATTTAAATTCAGTTAGCCAACATATTGACATCATTAGTTTCAGATATAGTATTCACTAATTTATATATATGTGTGTGTGTATGTATATGTATGTATATACACACACACACACACATATATATATATTTAACATATGCATTCCATGCTAAACATTTCCTTCTAATCACTGCTCCCACTGCTCCTCCAAATGTTGATGGGTTGTATTTTCATTTTCTTCAAAACATTAAAAAAATTTTTTTTAGTCTTCTTTGACTTATGTGTTATTTAACAGTGTGTCGTTTAATCCCCAATTATTTTGTGTTTTTTTTCCAACTGTCTTTCTGCTGTTGATCTCTAGTTTGATTCCACTGTGGTCTGATAGCACGTTTTGTAAGATACATTTTCTTGACCCAGAATGTGGTCTCCTGGTGGAGGTTCCATTTAAGCTTGAGAAGGATGTGTAGCCTGCTGCTGTTGGATGAAGCAGACCACAACTGTTAGTTACATCCAGTTGGCTGATGGCACTGTTCCGTACAACCCTGTCTTCACTGACTTTCTGCCTGTTGGACTGATCGTTTCAGATGGAGGGGTGTTGCACCCCTCCTGTAATGGTGGGTGTTTCTGTTTCACTTTGTGGTCCCATCAGTTTTTGTTTTATGTATTTTGATGCTTCATTTTAGGCACATACATGTTAAGACTAGTTATGTCTCCTTGACCTTTTTATCATTACATAATGCTCCTCTTTATCTCTGATAATTTTTCTTGCTCTCGAGTCTGAAATTAATATAGCCACTCCAGTGTTCTTTTGATAAGTGATAGTATGAAATGTCTTTCTCTATCCCTTTTCTTAATTTTTTTTCCTGTGGTGAAAAAAATCTATATAACACAAAATTTACAATTTCAACCATTTCTATGCAATTTAATGGCATTAAGTACTTTCACAATATTGTGTAGCCCTCACAGATATTCATTTTCAGAAGTTGGAAACAAAAACTTTAACCATTTAACAATAACTCTCCCCCAGCAGCTGGTGGCCTCTGTTCTACTTTCTGTCTATATGAATTTGCCTATTCTGAGTACCTCATCTAAGTGGAATTGTTCAATGTTTGTGCTTCTGTTTCTGACTGTTTAAAATTTATAACATTTTCAAATTTTATCCATGTTGTAACATATCAGAATTCCATTCCATTTTAAGGCTGAATAATATTTCATTGTATGTATATACCACATTCTGTTTATCCATTTATCCATTAGTAAACCTCTGGGTTGTTTCTACCTTTTGGCTCATGTGAATAATGCTTCTATGAACATGGATATACGAGTATCTGTTTGGGTCTCTGCTTTCAATTCTTTTGGGTATAAACCTTGAAGTGGACTTCCTGGATCATATGGTAATTTTATACCTAAGTTTTTAGGAACTGCCTGCAGCAGCTGGATTAGTTTGCATTTCTTTTTCTTTTAGTATTTATTTGAGAAAGAGAGAGAGAGAGGGAGCAGGTGAGGAGGAGCAGAAGTAGAGGGCAAAGGGACAGGGCAGAAGAGTGGGAGAGAGAGAATCTCTAGCAGACTCCCCACTGACACAGAGCCCAACATGGGGCTCAATCCCACAACCCTGAGATCATGACCTGAGCTGACATCAAGAGTCCGAGCACCAGGTACTCCTAGTTTGCATTTCTACCAGAAGTACACAAGGGTTCCAATTTATTCTCTGTTTACTTTTAATCTATCTGTGTTGCTATATTTCAAGTGGGTTTCTTAATACTGGGAGGGTTTTGGGTTCTTTTATTCACTCTGATAGTCTCTGTCTTTTAATTGAAATATTTCAACCATTCACATTTAAAGTGATTATTGTGATTATTAGGACAGTTGGTTTAGTCTTTACCATATTGTAACTGTTTTCTATTCATTGCTTCCTTGCCCTTGGTTCTTTGTTTCTTTTTTCCCATGCCTGCCCCTTTTCTGCCTTCTGGTTTTTTTTTTTTTATTTATTATTACTTTTTTTAAAGATTTCATTTATTTATTTGTCAGATAGAGAGAGAGCAGGAGCGAGCACAGGCAGACAGAGTGGCAGGCAGAGGGAGAAGCAGGCTCCCTGCCGAGCAAGGAGCCCGATGTGGGACTCGATCCCAGGACGCCGGGATCATGACCTGAGCCGAAGGCAGCCACTTAACCAACTGAGCCACACAGGTGCCCCTATTTTTTTGAACTGAAGTATAATTGAGATGCAATATTATGTTAGTCCAGGTATACAAAATAGTGATTCAACATTTATATGTATTATGAAATGACCACACATCTAGTTACCATCTATCACCGTACAATGTTACTACAATATTATTGCCTGTATTCCCTATATTGTACTTGATATTCCCCAGTTATATCTTTTTTAACTGGAAGTTTGTACTTCTTTTTTTTTTAATTTATTTGTCAGAGAGAGAGAGAGAGAGAGAGTGAGCACAGGCAGACAGAGTGGCAGGCAGAGGCAGAGGGAGAAGCGGGCTCTCCACTGAGCAAGGAGCCCGATGTGGGACTTGATCCCAGGATGCTGGGATCATGACCTGAGCTGAAGGCAGCTGCTTAACCAACTGAACCACCCAGGCGTCCCCTTAACTCCTTTCACCTATTTCACCCATGTTCCGCTTCTCTCCTTTGCCAATTGCCAGTTTGTTCTCTGTATTAATGGTCTGTTTCTGTTTTGTTTTGTTTGTTTTTTAGATTGTACTTATGATTGAAATCACATGGTATTTATCTTTCCCTGACTTATTTCACTTAGCATAATACCCTTTAGATCCATCTATGTTGTCACAAATAGCAAGATTTCAACCTTTTTATGGCTGAGTAATATTCCATTATATGCACCACATTTTATTTATACATGCATCTGTTGATGGACACTTAGGTTGCTTTTACATCTTGGCTATTGTAAATAATGGTGCAATGAACCCAAGGATGCATTTATCTTTTTGAATGCCATCTCTGGTTTTAATTGAACACTTCATGTGATTTTATTTTTTCTCCTCTCTTAGTATATCAATTATACTTTTTTTTTTTTACTTCTTTTAGTGTTTGTCCTAGAATATGCAATCTACATTTACAACTAATTCAAGTCCAATTTCAAACAACAGTGCTGCTTTACTATTAGTGCAAATAAACTTATAACAGGGTGCTCCCAATTCTTCCCTCCTGTCCTTTATAATGGTGTTGTCATTCATTTCACTCATCTGTAAGCTTAATCACCAAACTCATTATTACTATCATTATTTTGAACAAACTGTTATCTATTAGATAAGTTAAGAACATTTAATTTTAACTTCACTTATTACTTCTCTAATGCTCATCCTTTCTTTTGCACATTTGAGGGTTTTTTTCTTTTTTTTACCTATATTTTTCTTCTCTCTGGAGAATTTTAAAAATTATTTCTTACAAGACAGTTCTACTGGTAAAAAATTTCCTCATTATTTGTTTTTCTGTAAACATCTTTGTTTTTTCCTTACTTTTGAATGATAATTTTATTAGATACAGAACTCTAGGTTTCCTGCTTTTCTTCCAACACTTAATATTTCATTCCACTTTCATCTTGCTGGCATGGTTTTTAAAGAGAAGTCTGATGTAATTCTTATTCTAGTTTGTCTATAGGTAAAGTGTTCCCCCTCCCCCAGCTTCTTTCAAGATTTCTTCTTTTTCTTTGATTTTCTTCAGTTTGAACATGATATACCTAAATACAGATTTTTAGAAATTTTCTGGTTTGTGTTCTCTGAGTTTCTCTGAGGATCTGTGATTTGAGATATGTCATTTTAAGGAAATTCTCACCTATTATGACCTAAACTATTTTTCTGTTCCTTACTCTCTTTTCTTTCTGATATTCTCATTGTGTGTATGTTACATAGTTTATAATTTCCCCCAGTACTTAGATATTCTGCTCTACCTTTTTTATTATTTTTTTCTTTGCTTTTTCATTTTGGAAGTTACTATTGACACTCTTCAAGCTTACTGGTTCTTTCCTGGGCATGTCCAGTCTACTGAGGAACACATCAAAGGCATTCTTCATTTCTCTTACAGTGGTTTCAACTTCAAGCATTTTCTTTTGATTCTTTTTTAGATATTTCCATCTCTCTGCTTACATTACTCATAGGTTCTTGCATATTATTTACATTTTCCATTAGGGCACTTAACATATGAATCATAGTTCTTTTAAAATCTGTCTCATAATCCCAAGATTTCTGCCATATCTGAGTCTGGTTATGATTTTTTGTCTCTTCAGATTGTGCTTTTTGCCTTTTAGGTGCCTTGTAATTTTTTGCTGGAAGTCAGATATGATGCATCAGGTGAAAGAAACTGAGGTGGGTAGGCCTTTGATGTGAGTTTTGGGTCTAGTTGCCTAGAGGTTAAGCTGTGTTTACTCTTTAGCTGTGGTGTCAGAGGCTAAAATTTCCTCTAATGTTCCTGTTTTTGTGTCCCCTGCTGTCTTGGATTTTCCTAAAGACTTTTTAAATAGGGTCTGAGATTTGCTTTTTCTTTTCCTTCTTCTCCTTTTCCCTTTCTCTCCCTTTCTTTCCTTCTTTCTTTTTTTCTTCCTTCCATTTCTTCTGTAATCAGCTGTTATTATACAGGAGCTTTACTGATATGATGGCAATATGTGAGGGATAATAAACATTGTGTTGTCCTTCAGTGAGGTCTCATTCTTTCCATGAGCCTGAGCTGGAATTTTCTTCCCCTCCTTGGCTTCGGCAAAGCCCCAGTTGGTGAGACTCTGGTAAATAATTCCCCTTGAGGGCAGGCCTTGTTAATGAGAATACAATGTTTTCCCTTCTTTCCTGTTAGAAGCAATAGGGGATTTTTTTTTCTCAAATCTTCACAATGAGAATTTGGCAGGATTCTTGGAGGTAAAACTCATGAAAGCATGAGGAAACTCCTAAGACTGGGTCCCATTAGAGTTTCTGATTCTTAAGCTCATCTACCCTGAATCTCTAGCAATAGCCAATTATAGCTTAGTGTGTTCCTGCAAATATTGGCTCCAGCTCTAGGCTTCTGCTTTTGGGCTTCTGCTCTGGGTGAGCTGTGATTTTATTTTCTATTTGTCTATCTGTCTCTCAAGTTTTGGGGACAGCTGTTTGCCTTGTAATCTCAGTTTTCTGACTCTAACAAGACTTGTTGATCATTAGTTTGCTCAGCCTTTTTTCTTTTTTTTTTTTTTTTTAAAGATTTTATTTATTTATTTGTTAGAGAGAGAAAGAGAGCGAGCACAGGCAGACAGAGAGGCAGGCAGAGGAAGAAGGAGAAGCAGGCTCCCTGCCGAGCAAGGAGCTGGACATGGGACTCAATCCCAGGACGCTGGGATCATGACCTGAGCCGAAGGCAGCTGCTTAACCAACTGAGCCACCCAGGCGTCCCCAGCCTTTTTTCTTGTGAGAATGGTAGTGATGACTCCTAACCTCTTTACATGTTGGACTGTAAACAAGAAATTAGCCTTTTTCAGTACAGCTTAGTTTGGGGACTGAGATTACCTGCTATAGACTAATGTCTGCAAGTATTGTCAGACATTACCTGGCAGCCATTCACGTCATAAAAGGGACTCCCATACCCAGTTCATAGGGACCTAAGGCAGAGGAATGATTGAACTGGACCTCACCTGTATATGATAAAGGTGTAAGGAAGATAACAACACAATCTTGAGATGAAATTTGGGTCTCCTATCACTGACCAGGCTTCTTTGGGCAGATTGGGAATTTTTTGAAGGGGGGTGTGTGAGGACATCCTTTTGTGTTCCACTAGAGCATTATGTGAGAGTGAAAGTTAAGCTGAGTACTAGAATGATGGCCTAGTGCCCCCCTGCCTGCTGTGCATTTGCAGTGGTTGACATTCATGGAGGAAGAACATGGGAAAAATTATTTGTGAAGATTTCTGGGAGAAAATGGGATATACCACTTGTTCCCAAGGTAGGACACAGGGATGATGTCTGACTTCCAAGGAGACAGTAGGTAAAGGATAAAAAGACTGCATGTGTGTGCATCAAGAACAGGAGCAGGGCCAACGTAGGGCCCAGATGACAAAATGAAGTTAAGAATCAGGACTAGAGTGGTCAGGAGGTGTCCTTCCTATTCTTTGCAGACATTTTATGGATGCAACACAGTTGGGTGTGGTGTGGTGATACCGTTGGGAGGAAGAAAAATATTTTCTGCTGTAGGAGCTCTGGCAAGATGCCACTGTGAGGGGTGCATGAAGGACAGAATGCAAGCAGAGCTGTTTTGGAGCGTGGGGACTTGCCTCAGGTCATTTGCATCTGAGCAGGAGGCTTGTTATGTGGGTGAGTGCTCCCTTGATGATGAGGTATTGGGGGCTGTGTGAAGTGGAGAATACTTTTGAGTAGGCAAAGCTTTCCTTCTCACTGTATCACAGATGGGGCCTCCTTCTTGTCTGTAGGTATTCTGGTTCTAATAACTATACCTTCATATTTGTTTAACAGCTGAATCAGAGGTGTCCCCAAAGACCAGGCTTTCCTCCCTCTGCTGACAACTTCCTAAGGGCATCAGTCTGTTCATCTGTCAAGAATGTGGGTGAACAAATATCAATTGCATTTTCAAACTAAAGTGGCTCTTAATAATTGGGCTGGTACTGTAAGTCACTATGTTCCGTTTTGTTAAGGAACTTGTCCATAGAAAAAGAAGAGGAAAAGAAAGAGACTTTTTGGCTAGCAGTCTACTCATCTTGCAAATCAATCTGAGTAAAAGCCAAAAGAAAAGATGAGGCACATGCTGTGACCCAGCCTGGGGACATGTAGGTGAAAGTTGAGCCAAACCCAGAGCCACATCTCAGCTCCATGAGATCTGCTCCTTCCAGGGTAACCATTACAGAATGTCCTTGGGTGATGCCCATGGAAGCTGGACTGAGAAAGGAGGTGGGAGAACAGAGAAGCCATGTCCATTTATTCATTGTTCAGGTCATTCTTCATCCTCAGAGGCATTTTCGGTCCCGGGAAGCTGCTTGGCTGCCGTCTAGCTGTGAATGGTCCTGAAAGATTTAGGGTCCTCCAGATGGATCTCTGTAATGCACCCCAAAATGGATACTCCTTAAAGACTTCCCAAATCTGTTGGTGTCAGAAAGAACCTGGCATTCTGTGGCTGTGAATGATGATGATCATTTAAAGAACTTATTATGGGGTACCAACCACTGTTTGGATGTGTAAAAGGTCTTATCTCCTCTACCAGACTCAGCTCCTTGAGGATGTGTCTCTTCCATCTCTGTATTTACTATATTGCCCCAAACACATGCTGACACATGCTCATTTCATGTCCTTCCCTGATAAAGCAAAGGAACCCAAATTATAGCTGTTAACTCCTTGCTTGATACATGACTTTTAAATTCTATTTTTCCCAGTGCTTTCTTTTGTAGGGCTGAAAATGAAGGCCTTGCTCCCACATTAGGGGAGACAGATCAGCTCACACCACTAGGAGAAACACATCAATTGATAACCTACAGGGATGTATTCTGCCTTTACTTTTTAAGGAATGATATGTACTTTCAGTGATGACTGTGTTGTGCTTTCATCTTTATTCAGAGACAGATAGGATTTATACTTGTGTGTCTACACTCTACCCCTTTCTCCCTGACTAGGATTTATGGTCAGGTGTGAGTCGGCTGACCACAGAGGGTGGTGTTTCCATAGTTGGGACAGAGAGAGATTTCCTAGAATGCATGAGGCCATGTCAAATGTGGATTTGTGGAGATGGTGTAGCTGAATCATGTACAGTGGGTCAAGGGCTGTTGGACATGAACTCGAGTCCCTCCCTGGCATTGATCATTCACAGGCAATTATTCCCTCTGTTAGGGCGGATAAAGAATAGTACTTTACCTCTCTTGATATCACTACTTGTGCTCCTCAAATAGGAATCACTCAAACTTGTCTTCCCAAGAGATTCCCCAGTCTTATGGGCTCTGTATGTTTCTTTGGCTTACAACCCTTTCTCCCCAACCTTGTTTCCCCTACCAACCTTTACAGAGGCTTTGCAGAGTAAGCACCTTTTTTTTTTCCCTAAAAACTTTGATTCCTGAGCAAGGCTAAAGCCTGAAAATATGTTTTTAAAAAATTGTAGTAGAAAACGTACAACACAATTTACTTCCCTAACAATTTTAAGTGTACAGTGATAGCAACTATATGCACCTTGTAGTAAAACATATCTCCAGGACTTTTTCATTTTCTGATGCTGAAATATTATACCCACTGAACAGCAACAACTCACCCTTTCCCCTCTCCACAGCCCCTGAAAACCACCATCCTCCCTTCTGTCTCTGTGAATTTGACTACTCTACCTACCTCAACAAGTGGGATCATGTAATATTTGTCTTCTTGTGACTGGCTTATTTCACTCAGCATAATATCTTCAAGGTTTTTCCACATTGCTGTGTGTGATAGGATTTCCTTCTCTTTTTAGGGCTGAACAATATTCCATTGTGTGGATAGATCTCATGCCGCATTTCCTTTATCTGTTCATTCTTTGATAGACACTTAGGTTTCTTTTTTATCTTGGCTATTATAAATAATGCTGTAGTGAACATGGGTGTGCAAATATCTCTTTGAGATCCTGCTTTCCATTCTTTTGGATATGTATCCAGAAGTGGGACTACTGGATCAAGAGGTAGTTCCATTTTAATTATTTGAGGGACCTCCATACTCTCTTCCACAGTGGCTGTACCATTTTACATTGCCATCATGAAAATGTTTTGACTGTAGCACTTTTTAAAACTGGATCTGGATCTGTCTGTTGGTGGGTGTTGAGCCAAAAGACAAAACCAAGGCAAAGAATAGGAAAAGGAAGAGTTTTATATGCAGCGAGTAAAAGAGAACACCAGGGATATTTCCCAAAGCAGATCTCCCTGAACAACAAAACTGGGGATATTTTAAGGTAGGGGTGCAAGTGTATTCATGAAGGGGCTTACACAATGGGAAACAAAGCATGGAGCTGGGGCAAGTCATCTTAAGGTGACTGAGTCCAGCTCAAAGTCGGCATCCTCAGTTCTCGGGCTCCATTTGGTCCAGTATCTGAATGTTTAAAGGGGTTTAGATCCTGCAAAGATAACTCAAGAGTGTGAGTCATATCAGTATTCACTTCTGAGAAGGTTAGGTTATCTCCTGTCCTGACAGAGAATCTCTCCCTCCTTTTTTTCCACCCTCCACTGTTTAGCCATTTTATTTATTTATTTTTATTTTTTTTTAAAGATTTTATTTATTTATTTGACAGAGATCACAAGTAGGCAGAGAGGCAGGCAGAGAGAGAGGAGGAAGCAGGCTCCCCACTGCGGGGCTCAATCCCAGGACCCTGGGATCATGACCTGAGCTGAAAGCAGAGGCTTTAACCCACTGAGCCACCTAGGCGTTCCTTTATTTATTTTTTAAAAAAAGATTTTGACAGAGCACAAGCTGACAGAGAATCTTAAGCAGACTCCCCACTCACTGCGGAGCCCATTGCAGGCTTGATCCAACAACCCTGAGATCATGACCTGAGCGAAAATCAAGAGTTGGATGCTTAACCAGCCGAGCCACCTAGTTGCCCCATGCTGTTTTCTTATTAACTGCCGCCCAGAAGCCCATGCTTCAGCAGTGCCAGTCTTGTGATGCAGAATGGAAGTCAGGAGTTGGGTACAATGGGATTTGATTTCTTCCTGGATTTGAGTTCTGGAAGCCTGGGCTTCTTGAGGGCATTAAGCCATGGGTAGTAAGGAGAAGCTATTGACTTTGAGAGAAGGGTAATTCCAAGATTTGGAAGTGAACAGGAATCTGTGGGTCCCATGAATAGGGGGCTCCTGCTCTTCTCTGGCAACATCTGGAAAGGTGGGAAGACCACCGAAGGGAATGGCCATGTGGTATCCCAGGCTGAACCCTAGCAACTGAAGTTACCATCTTGATGCAGATTCCTCTGCCCAAGGTTGGCACGAAAACCACAGGCTACCAAACTCCAGTGGGCCACGTGAGTATGAACAAGAGATGAACGTTTTGCTCTGTGTGTGTCTTTCTAACCTTGGAGAAGGTGTTGAATGGAAGGAAGCCTCCACAGTTGGACTTTGTACTCTCTCAGTGACTTGGAGTTGACTTTGATTTAAGGAAATAAAGTAATGTGATGAGTCATGCATATCTTGATTGTAGGACTAAGATTTATTCCTAGCATATATGTAAGACATCTAACAGTTCCTGGATGTTTAAGGGAGTTGATAAAGATTATTTTCCTTCACTCTTACTGTAGGTAGTTGTCATGCATAGTCTCTGATTGTTTGAGATACACCTTTAAAAAATAGTCTTGATCCAGAGTTTTCTTTGGAAATGGACTTGTTCTAATTACACTAGGGAAGCACATCATTTCTTAAAGTGAAGAGTCCTTGTTTAAACAGAATTGCGCTAATCTGGATTTTCAGATTCTTAACATGATAAATAGAGTGAAGAAAGCTCTCCCCACACCCCTTTTTTGAAAGGCACTGGTTGATGTAACTCAGTGACAACTTGGCTTAGTTGGGCAACAAGTCTGCCTTAAATAGCCACCCAGCTGGAAGGTCTTGTGTGAGAATTGTCCTAATGGGGGCAAGCCACAGCGGAAATGGGGTTCTAACTAATCATCAACCCTCCATTCTGATAAGGGAAGCCACACTGCAAATCATTCCTGTGTTATGATTAAATTCCAGGAAACGAGAGCTCACACTATCTCTATGCAGCGAGCTGGGAGGAGGGCCACCCGTTGTGTTAGCTGCTCCGGTAAATGATTAATGACTGATCAACCTGACAGGTGCCTCATGAGACCTGTTCAATGACGGGAGTGTCACTTTGCTGTCTCCACTCCCTCCTGGAGTGACAGGGGCAGAGAAGTGTGCTGAATTTATTAATTACATGAAGTGAAAGTATTTGTGATTTTTCCACATCTGCCTTCCTTTGGGGTAGGAAGCCAAAGCAAAGAAAGAAAAAATGATCTTAGTTTAAAGTGATCTTTCTTAACTTCTGAACTGAAGAAGTCATCTGTGGAATTCAGAAAACACGCTGAGCTATTGGAAGAAGTTTTGGATATCGTATCTACCCAGTACCCTTTATATTGATAAAAATGAAGCTGCCGGTGATGTGGTTGTGACGTGCCCCAGCAAAAGTGGGACAGGGCAGAGACTAGAATCGTTCCTCTAATGGCTGCTCTGGCACATGCTGAAGAAACCAAGCATCTGGAGGCCTTGTAAAGCACAGATATTTTGTTTTTCAACAACTGCTTACTCATTAACTCTTAAAAAATCCAGCTTAATGTCTTTAAGGTATGGAGCACTGTAATCTTACAAGAGTAACAAATGTGTCATATATTGTGTCGGCAACACATTGATTCATTTTCAGAAGCTAGAAGAAATCTAATAGAACTAGAACGAGGAGAAGGGAAGTAAGAAGAGACTGGTTTCCTTTGTAGAGAAGTGGAAGTTCTAATAAAATTATGAGCAAATGGTACAAGATAGCAATATACCACCATACAATGATGGTTTGCTATTAAAGCACTCATGATTGATATTTAATTTTTAATTAAAGTTCAATTAGCCAACACATAGCTCATCATTAGTTTCCAACATGTAACACCAGTGTTCCTCATACCACATGCCCTCCATAATGCCCATCACCCAGTTTTAATGTAAAAAGTTTTATAAGTGTAAATATCACATAGATGGGTCTAACACAAAAGCTCATGACTTCAATAAATGCTTAAAAAGCATTTACTTATTCTCAATTAAAAGATAGAAATCTAGAACATGGGAAATAAGTGATCATGGTGAGTTGTAGCCAGTGGAATGGCTACAGAAGTGAAGCCTGCCTGCCTTCCTTCCTTCCTTCCTTCCTGTCCTACATTATTTGAGCTGTTACAACAAAAATACCATTTACTGGGTGGCTTATAAATAACAGAAATTTATTTCTCACATTTCTGGAAATCAGGAAGTCCAAAATCAAGGTGCCAGCAGATTTGATGCAGATTTGGTGAGACCTGCTTTCTGGTTCATAGACCACCATCTTCCTGCTCTCTCTTCACATGGGGCAAGAGAACTCTCTGAGGATTCTTTTAAGGAACACTAATCCATTCATGAAAGCTCTGCCTCCGGATACCATCAAGCCAAAGGTCCACCTTCTAACATCGTCACCTTGGGGCGTCAGGGTTCAGTGTGTGAATTTTGGGGAGATATTAACATTCAGGCTATTCCTTCCCTCCCTTCCTCTTTCCCTGACTTGTTTTTTCTCTTCCTTCCTTCTGCCACAATTACATCTTGCACCTCCTTGGTCATGGCAGAAATAGGATGATCCAGATTGGGAGTTTGAGAATCTACCATCTGGTGTGACGGCCCAACAGGTGATGTAAGTCTTACTATAGCTTTTCAGTGGAAAACTACTGAGGAGATAGCAACACTATTTGTTTTGGATATTATTGGCTTCACACACAGCCTTCTCAACATTCCTGACACACATCTCCCTAAAACTCTTAAAAAATGTCAGGGATAGACTATACCTCCCAGAAAAAAAAATCTGTTGTTGATAAAAGTTCTAAATGGTTGCCATAGTTATGGCTGGGTTTTAATCATGTAAATTTTAAGTGAGCAGATTTTTATTACTTCTTTGTTCATAAATATTGTTTTCCATGTGACCATTAATCCAGAGAACTCCCAGTCAGCCTCCAATACACATGGACATGGCTACCCACCTTTGTTTCGGGAGGAAGTTTGGAATAGTCCAGCACCATTCTGGCGCATTTTGGACACAGTTGCGGTCTCCGGCAGCTGTCTCACTACATAGTCTTATATTTAAATACATTCAAATAAACAAGGACAGTCAGTGATTGGAAAGGCGGATGAATAGAACTCACGTTATTTCACTGTTGTCTGTGACCACCTGGAATTATTCATTAGTGTTTAAATTTGAAATCAATAAAACGGTGTGAGCTGAGAGGTGTATTTTGCTTTGCGAGAGCTAATTTTAGCTCGGGTGTGAAATATTTTCCTGAATTTGGTAATATCCTTAACATGAGACCTTCATTTTAATTGTTCATTATTCCTTTTAGAACTAAAGAATGAATCAAGAGGTTAAGTGTTAGTGATATAACCTAGTAGTTGCCCACATCATATCTTTTGCAATATTTTGATTTTATCAAAATTTACCAATTGTTTTTATAACCAGATAATTATATACAGAAAATTCAACATAAGGAAAATATCATCCTCTGTATTTCTGCCCTGGCCTTTATTATTATTCATTTAATTTCATGATTACCCCTAAAAATAGGTTTATAGAGTAGGGGTGGGGTATTTTAAATGTCCTGCTCCAGGTAGCAAATATGCCAGACCCACCACGATTTGTGATTCCCTAGTGCCATGGGCTCTCTCACGTCTCTGCTGCTCCTTGCATGGAAGGTCCTTCCTGTCTTGCAACTCTAGACCCAGTTCACACATCAAGTTTCTGTGAAACTTTTCTGATTCGGTCGCCCCCAAATGATCACTCACTCTCTCTCTCTCTCTTTTTCCTTTACTATTCTTTGTACACTAGTTTCTTCTTGCATTGAAAATCCTCAATTTTAATGATTTATTTGTAAATTTCTCTGCTACTAGATGGCAAATTAATTAGGAGCAGGAATTGTAGTTCATTCATCTTCATATCCTCAGTTCTGAGCCTAATCCCTGCATACAACAGGTGCCAAGTAATGACTCTTGTAGTGAAGGATAGAAGGAAGGGAAAGGAGAATGATGTAGTTCTTGGTAGCTATTAAGCTAGGCTTGGCTTGGAGACTGTATCACCAACATCTTTCCGTGGTATTACATACTCTTTACAGTGTTTTATTTAATAGCTGACTAGTATTTCTCTGTACAATTATATCATAATTTATTTAACCCACATTCCGTTAATGGATATTTAAGTTTGTTTTAAACTTATCTTTACTGCTTGAGAACAACACCTATGCTGTTTATAATTATAGATGAATCCTTAAGGAAATGCTTAATCAGACCCTTCAGGTAAATTCCTGGAAGTGGAGCTGCTTGATCAAAGGTTAAGAGTTGATAAGCTCCAGGTAACAGATGCAAAGGGTTCCCATGGGTTTGCTACTGTCCTATAAAAAGAGGCCCAGGTTGGAGGTAGGGGTTTCCAAGGTCAGTTCCTGCCCCAGTGAAACCATCAAGGACCAGGCTCTCCATTCTTTCTCTGCTGTCATTCTTTGTGTGTTGGTAATGTCTTCTGTCACAGGTAATGACAGATGCCACAGCTCAAAGCATTGTGTACTCACATGGCAGAACCCAAGCAGGAAGGGAAGGGCCCAGGGCGAGGAACTTTCCCTTACATTATCCCCTCTGTTGTTAAGGAGGAAAAGCTGACCTAGAGGGTCCCAAGAGACTTTCTCTTGCATCACAGTAGCTAGACCTGGCTCACCTGCCTGTCTCTAGGCCAGTCAGTGGTAAAGGGGGACAAAATCACCCTGACTGATTTACTTCAAACATGACAAGTGTCTGGGGCTTGGCACAGCTTGCCAGAACCAAATCAGGTTCCCCGATGAAGGCGGCAGGGGGGATAGGCTGCCAGCCTCCAGGGTGAATGACATTACAAATGTTCCCCAAATGGAAACTTCACCAGGGTCCCATGTCGGCTTTCTTATCACCACTGGAGACAGAGGACTTGGCATGTAATGAGGGCTTAATAAAGGATTAACTGAATGAAGTCCTCCTTGGGGCATCCTTTAAAAAATATTCAAAGGAAAGGCTAAGAGTTCACCCAGACATTTGGGGAAAATTTCAAAGATTCCTGCCTAGCTTCCTCTAGAGTCTCTTGCACTGAATTTCTGCTCAAACCTGATCTCTGTTCTCAATTACTTACTGTGAAAATTTTCAAATTTCATACTTGATTTGTCTCCAAATGTATAGGATAGTTACGTACACGACACTTCCTTCCTAAGTACTTTATACATATCTCCTATTGACATTGTCTTACATAACTACAAAACCATCATGTCATCCAAACAATTAAGAATTCTGCAATATCTTGGGGCACCTGGGTGGCTCAGTCGGGGTAATGCTCGACTCTTGATACCGGCTTAGGTCATGATCTCATGGTCATGAGATTGAGCTCCAGGTCTGGCTCCCCTCAGAGTGTGGAAGCTGCTTAAGATTCTCTTTCTCTCTCTGCCCCTACTCCTGCTCACATTCTGTCTCTCACAAAAACAAAACAACTTCAATATCTTGGAAGATTCAGCCCATATTCAAAACTCCCTCTCATCCCCCAAATATTTATATATATGTGTTGTATATTTTTTGAACTGAGATCATTCAAGGGTCATGCACTACATTGTGTTTTTGTGTCTCTTTAATCTCTTTTGTGCCAGAATAGTCTCTCCACTATTTTTACCCCTACAACAGTAACCTTTTGAAGATACCAGACCAGTTGTCTTCTAGAATATTCTAAATTCTAGATCTTATTATTCTTTGAGGTGTTGTTTAACTTGTTTCTCTATCCCCAGTATTTTTTGCATACTGATTAGATTCAGGTAAAACATTTTTGGCAAGAACAGGTGATGCTGAGTTCATATTGCGTCATGCCAGATGCCTCATTATGTCAGATTGTCCTACTATTAGGAGTGACAGATTTGTTAAATTTCATATTCCAAGAACAGGGCCCAGAGTGGTTTCCTCCTTTTCTATTCAACAAAGGACCATCAATACAAATTTGTGCATATATGACAGAATTTACATGTATATAAATAAAGCCAGTATAGAATATAATGCTAATATTTGGGAATAATAGAATGCATTTTAGCAGAACAGAAAAATAAAAAGCTGAAGACTCCATACTGGACAGCTTCTATACATCACAGGGATATTCTCAATGGCAATCTTTCTACCTAGATATCGTTATTGCTGTATTGCACAACCATAAACTCTATTTTTTTTCCTCAGTTCTACAAGCCCTCCCCACCTCCCTTCCCCAAAGCTTTGAAATTCTCACTAGGAAAATAACAAATTCATGTTGCTTCATTGTGCAAAGCCATATTTTCTTTCTAGGCCATCATCAGGGGATTTTACTTTTTTCAATCAAGATAGCCCATCAAGGTATCGCCTTAAACAAAAAGCCATTAATTCCAGTGCTCTATCCATAGGAACATGAAGAACCATCAGATTTGAAATTCCAGTTTTCTTTAAAAATATTTAATCATTTTGAATAACTAACACACGCATACATTTAAAGTGTTAATGCACAAAAGAACAATATAAAATAAGACTTTCTCTAATTCCTGTTTTTCAATTTCTTGCTCTAGATACAACTATGGTTGTTAGCTTTTTATATATCTTTTCAGGTATCTTTATAAATAGGCAAATATGTACAAAATACATTCTTTTTGTATATAAGCATAGTTTACTATGTATCATTCTATCTTTTGTTTTATTTAGTTTTAATATATCATGGATTGCTTTATATATGCACAAGTGGAGCAGGTTTTCTTTTTAGTGACTGTGTAGTATTTCATTCCATTGTTTAGATGTACCATAATTTATCTAATAAGCTCTCTAATGGATTGCCATTTATGTTGTTTGTGATCTTTTGTTGTTACGAACAGTGCTTTAATGAATATCTGTGTACCTTTATCTTTTTGCGTTGGTACAATTATAGCTGTAGGATAAATCCTAAAAATGGAATTCCCAGATTACGTTGGGAGGCAATTCTGTGTGGGTCTCATGTTCCTGCATGTCTTGTGAACGGAGGCACTCATGGCTTTGTTTCAGGTTATCTTTTCAAAGATATTTGTGTAGCAAGCAGCCTTGGGAGACAAGAGATAGTGCCTCCTTCTGGAGCAAAGGCCAGGTTGTTTACTGTCCAGTGTGGCAAAGTTAGTGTCTCCCTCTGATGCAAAGGTCAGGTGTTCTTACCTCTTATTCCAAAAGACTTGTTTAGCTCGGGATTTATCTCCTGTAATGCAACCCTGTGCACATGCATATGGTACTTGCCATTTGTAACCTCGTAGGAACTAAGGTTTGGGGGATGACTGGACATGCTGCTACTCTGGAAGCTGCTATTGCTGTGATTGCTGTGTCATCCATCTCTGACCCAGGAGTTTGGTCCCAGCCTCTATGCTATGCCAGTCTGACTTGATAGCTTTCAAGGGTAAAAAATCTCTGATCCATCACAGATTTTGACAGTTTTGATGAAAGTGGGATGTTGACAGAGACATGACATTATGGAGTAGAAAAGTTGAAAGCCTCATGTGTTGATGAACAGGATTTGACAGAAGTCCATGAAATTAGTAGCAACATAGACGAGGACAGTCTCTGAGCTTGGTTTATGGACATACCATCTCAGTGGGTGAGGCAAGCCAAAAATGACCTTCAGTGATGATACAGCTGGTGAGAAGTGGCCTTGAAAGACAGCGGTGAGGGAGAAGTTTCCCGGTGGGCAGAATCTGGGGTGTTGAAGCTAGTTGCCTCCTTTGTGCTGAAGGAGAAGCATTCTGAGGTTAAAATGTTTGTTGACTTGGAGTGGGTGAGGGCATGGCTAGCTTACCCAGCCATGGAAGCCTGGAAGGAGAGATACTGGAAGACTAGCGACAAGAATGGTTGGGGGAGGAGTGGAATGAGGTGTGGAGATAGTTTTATCACAGGTTAACACCTGCCAGGGAACACCGACCACAGCAGAGGCACTGATGCTTTCATGGGATCGTGTTGGTCCAACGTCAGTGCTGGTGGCACATGAACCGGGAGTCCATGGGGAGAAAGATGAAAGCTATGCATGGGCTCATAATTATGGACTTCTTTTACCAAGGCCAATGTGGTTATTGCAACTCCCTAATGTTCATTGTGCTTGCATCAGAAATCGATGCTGAGCCCTTGATTAGGATTATACATTGAAGAGACCCACTGGGTGGCCAGTTTGCTATATTGGCCCCTTCCATTATGGAAGGGCCAGAGGTTTGTTATAATAGGAGTAGACACACATTCCAGGAATGGGTTTGCCCTTTGTTCCTGCAAGCCTTCAAGTAGCACCTCTCTCTTGGGGTCCTAAAGGATCTGGCTGTTCCTATGAACATTTGTATATACACTTTTGTGCGGACATAACATTTTCCTCCATTGTGTCAAGAGAGATGGTATCTGGCAAGAAATTAAATAGCTGTCTCTCACTTGGTAAATGTCACCAATCTGTTAACTCACCATATTATGAAGGGCTAGTTGGGAAGGGGATCAGGCTATGGGGATCCAAGCATATGTGCATTGTACATCACATATACACACATGTGGCAGCACAGCCACTGTAGCTAATGATTAAAACCACTACCAAGAGGTGATCTCAGGGTTATTCTTACAATCAAGGAAAAGGGACCGAAGTCAGGGTGATGTAGGAGCATGCATGATACTTCAGGGGAATATGTAGACATACATTTTTATTTCTCTAGTAAATAAGACCAGGAATGCAATTTCCAGGTTGTACGGTAAGCAAAATACATTTTTTTCCTGGCTATAAAATTCTTGATTGACAGATTTTTTTCTTTCAGCTCTTAAAAATGTTAGCCCGTTGTTTCTGGCTTGCATTATGTTTAGATGTTTTATTATTTTTATTTATTTATCTATATATTTATTGCTCAGGGGTTTTGAGGATTTTTACATCTATGGTTTGTGAATTTCATTATTTCTGGGAAATAAACCCCTTTCAACTACAACTTATTTTACATTAACAAGGACATTTCACTTTATAATAAAGCAGTACTCTAGTAAGTAAAATATTTTTTTGAGTTCCTTGAGGCACTCTAGCAAATTGATTGAACTCAAAGTGAGTGTGTGATTGAGGGGGTTGGTTATTGGAGTCTTCAATCTATAGCTGGTCAGCCAGAAGCACAGGTAACAGCCTGGACTTGTGGTTGGTACCTGAAGCAGTGGGAGGACAAGTCTGTAGGACTGAGCCCTTAACCTGTGGGATCTGACCTATCTCCAGGTAGACAGGGTCAGGATTGAGTTGAACTGGAGTACACCCAGCAGGTGTTGGGGAATCGCTTGGGGTGGAACCTCTACCACCACAACCACCACATACATTAGAATTGATATCAGAATCAGAATAGAGTTAGAAATTGAGATGGAGCTGGGTTTTGTTTTGGCTATGATAACCTTCATTCATCATGCATCTCAAATTTCTCTAGAATTTTCTTGTCCTTTTAGCTGAGGTGTTGGAGACTTTCCCTCAAAGTCTTCATTCTACCTTCAGATTTCAGCTTTCCTATATACCTGTACCAGGATCTCCTGTCCCCTTTCCAAGGGGCTTAAGACTTTTGTTATCTAGGAAGGGAGGTTTCAGGGAGACTCTGTGCCTTTCTCATGGAGATGGCTACTCTCTTTTCTTCCCCATGCCTATGGCACTGAGGGGTTACTTACTCTGGTATTCTTTCCTGCCTCCAATCTTTCTTCTGAATACACTATAGAGAGCCATGGAGAAAACTGTAGGTAGGTGCAAACTTTTTGGGTCTGCAACACCTGGTATTCTATATCCCAATGGTAGCCCATATTCTTTTTATTTTAGCATTTTGTTAAAAATCTAAAATTCTTCCTACATGCTGGTGTGATGATGAGATCCATTTCCCCTTGGAGGTAATGGTCTTTCCTTTTAAGGAAAGATTTTAAGCTATTTACTTGCCCTACAATTTAATCTCTCTATGGGTTCAGGAAAAGCTAAGCTTCTAAATTTTATTCAGCTTCCTCTTGTCAGAGTGACAGCAATATTTTTTTCTAGCTTTCTATATCTCAGGTGGGAGTAGAACCTCCTTATAGAGTGTTTGAGTCACTGTCATGGGACCCCATGTAACACTGTGTCAGACCAGAGCCTCCACTTTCATCAGAGGAGGTGTGGATGTGGCTCCATGACATGTGATCACTGGCTGTATACATTCTGTACCACCCAGAAGCTTTCAGCTTGACAGATTGTTGGGATGCACTGCTAAGATACCACTGAAGTTCAGAGGCAGTGCCCTGTGTGGGGGTACACATTTCCAAGATACAATATCTGCATTGAACTCCAGACCTGTATGTGGTTCTACATGCCCACTGGGAAAAATACATTGGTCTGGGAACTAAGAATAGAAGCAGGAATGGCCCCACTTATCATTAGTCCCAGTGACCCACTAAGAAACCTTGTGTTTTCTGTCCCCACGACTCTGAGCTCTGCAAAAGGAGTGTTCTCTTACCAGCAAATAAGTAAAGGTCCTGCTAAATTAGAGTCCATGGATGCTGACCAGGCACCCTGGGCTCCTGGTGTCAGAGACCTGCAGGCAAGGAGAGGAGTCACCATCTGGGCGGGGTGGTTGACCCTGATCAGCAGGAGGAGGTAGGGTGTCGTCATACTGTGTGGGAGGGGAAGAGCTGTGTGCACCTTAGGTCACCTACTTGGGTGCCCCTAGTGACTGAAAGGACAAGCGCAGCAACACTGCCAGAGAACAATATGGTTACCAAGGGCTTAAATCCTTAGGAATAAAGATTTGTGTCTATCACTAGGAAAGTTCCCAAGGCTTTCAGAGGTAGTAGCTGAGAGCAAGGAGAATTTAGAGTAGGTGGTGGAGGAGCGAGGCAATGAGTAACAGGTCGTAGTGCTAAGATTAACAACAGTGATGAGAACTTTATTTCTTCCCACTTAACCTCCCTCTTAGGAGGTAAATTTGCCCTTAGGAAGAGCAGCCCACTGAAACCTTAGGGGCTGATCCTGAAATGTGTATGAAGGAGTGGATGTGTGAGGAGCAAGAGGGAGACTGCGGTAGATCTCCCTTTCAGTCCCCCTTTAGGAAAGGGTTCACCCACAACTATGAGGACTGTGGTTGACCAGCAGTCTCTGTTAGCTCCTTCATGATCCACCTCAATGGTTCCCAAGCCACTCTCCTCCTGGTGAATCCTCAGTCAGTGACTGAGCAAGGTGGTGGTCACTCAGGGCATGTTTTCCTCAGGGTGGACGTGTTTACCAATGACTTAGAAAGGCAGTGGCACAAGAGCCTGCCCATCATGAGACATAATGGCTTCAGGAATTGTTATGATTTTAAAATTCATTCAAGCTTTGTCTTATTCTAGGGTCGTAGCAACATATCTCCCTGCCTTTTACCTCCTAAGTGTAGGCAGCCTCTGCTCTGGAGCTCCCATTTGGTGGGAAGACACTTTATCGGGTCTGCATTAGGGTATGACAACTCTCCTTGTCTAGTTTTCTTTCAAAGGTATTACTCCCTAGTCAAATTTGGTACTCTGAACTCTTACCTCACCATCTGCTTCCTGAAGGACTCAACTTTCACACAGACATTTCTGGAAATTGAATTAAAAGTATGGCTCATTTGTCCAGAAAAATTCCAACTACCCTACAAGCCCCAAATTCTGAATTCAGGTTATTCATGGATTCCTCAAGCCCATAGACCCCACCTTAAAAAACCTTGGGATTTGACTCCCCACCTGCCGTTGGTACCCCATCAGGGATATGCTTAGGGTACTCTCAAGAGCACAAAATCTAATGGGGGAACAATGGCTGCAATATGGGAGGGAAAGCCTTGAGAGGCAGTTGAGTGATGGAACTCCATGGGTGGCAGGCATCCTCTCCCTTTACCCCTCTCTTTGAGTTTTGGTAGTGAGCCTTTGTGATGAGGACGTTAACAAATTGTTTCACCTCCTTTTGGTATCCAGGGGGATTTCTGTATTTGGCTCCAGAGAAGTAGGGTGAGAGATACTGGAATCTAGGAAAGCTGGTATCTTAAGGTTGAGGAAAAAGTCCATTTCCAGGTTCTTCCTAGATTGTCCAACCCGACCAGGGCAAGGGAGATGGTAGGGAGTCTGGAAAATTGTCATGTTTGTTAATAAAGAGTATGCATGTATGGAGCATTGGTGCTGTGTTCTCAGACAGGACTGTGGAGTAAAAGAGAGCTAGATGACGATATTGTAGCAGGAAAACAAAGTACTTCAAAACCCTGAAGTCTAGGATTCAGCAAATTAGATACCTCATTTACATTGCTTTCTATCTTACCTTCTTCCATAAAGAGTGATGATAGCAGACACAAGAGGAAATGCATTTCTTTTTTTTTGTTCTTTTTTTTTAAAGATTTTATTTATTTATTTGACAGAAAGAGAGAGACAATGAGAGAGGGAACACAAGCAGGGGGAGTGGGAGAGGGAGAAGCAGGCTTCTCGCTGAGCAGGGAGCCCAATGCCGGACTCAGTCCCAGGACCCTGGGATCATGACCCGAGTGGAAGGCACACAATTAATGACTGAGCCACCCAGGCGTCCCAAGATGAAATGCATCTCTGAGTGCTTAGTAAAATGTGTATAATTTGGAGGATAGAGGCTGAGGGCAGGAATGGCTGAAGAATTATGAAGTTTGGAGGTGGGCTGTGCAGGAGGGGCAGATCAGGGAAGGAGTGTTTTAGAGAGGGGAAACTAAGGAGACTGTTTTTAGGGGCCAGTGGCTTTAATTTGTGTGACAGGTATAGAATCTTTGGAAGCATCTCAGTGATTCCCAGTGTGACCAAGGATGTTTTTTAAATTAATTATGAGGGAAGCCTGGGTGGCTCAGTTGGTTAAGCGGCTGCCTTCGGCTCGGGTCATGATCCCAGCGTCCTGGGATCGAGTCCCACATCGGACTCCTTGCTCGGCAGGGAGCCTGCTTCTCCCTCTGCCTCTGCCTGCCTCTCTGTCTGCCTGTGCTCACTCTCTCTCTCTCTCTAATAAATAAACAAAATCTTAAAAAAAAAGAGAAAAGACTGTGCTTTAAAAATAAATAAATAAAATTAATTATGATAGAAGCCACGTGTACTCATGGTAACAATTCAGATAATAGACATATATAAAATAAAAGCATGAAAGTCCCTTTTCACTGCACTGGGTCCCTCTATCCTAAATGCGCTTCCCAGGAAATAGCTACTGTTGGCAGGAACATGTTCTTCTGGAACATCTGTGTGCTCCTCATTCTGGGGGAAGGGATAGGTGCAGGTCTCCTGCAATGGGGAAGACTCAGTGAGGGTGACTGGAGAACCCCACCCAATATTCTCAGTGGGCTACCTGCCCCTTTCAGAGACTGGCTCTGGGGGGCAGGTGTGCCTTGCAGCGCCCTGAATGGCTCCTCTCTGATGGAGACCATACTGGCAGAGTGGGGAGTTTTGAGGCATGTCACCTGCTTTTGTTTTTGGGTAGGGTACAATGATGGCCTTAAGATTGGAGGACAACCCAAGAGGCTGACAGCTTTATCTCTTGGAAGCTCAGACGTGGATGGAAAGTGAGAAGGATGTGAGGTTTCCTGCCCGTCCCCAGAGCTGGGCTTCAGTTCCTGCCAGCAGACTGTGGCCGGCCTCATTCCTGCCAGCAGTCAGTGCGGTGCTTTGACTTAAAGCAGATGCTCATTCCGTGTTCACACCCGACCACTATGATTTGTCTGCTGTGGCCTTGTAGTGATTGATGTCACTTACTTCACTCTGGAAAAATCCCAGGAGCCTCACAGATCAAGGGCCTGAAGGGAAGCATGTGGGAGGCCACTGGCAATTTGTGTAAAGGGGGAAAATATTATCCCCAGCAGGCAATCTGTCCATGGGACTGTGGACTCAGGCCATTGCGTGGAGCTCCAGCTTTGTGGTGAAATGGGGATGTGTCATGCACAAACATCAGTGGGCTTGGCAAAGGCTTGGAGGCCAAGGGAGATTTTCCAGGGTTGCCTTTATCCATGTGTTTGGTCCTCATCCTTCTACGGTCCTGCTCCAGAGCATGGCCCTTTGCCGTTGGAGACCTGCACTTTCCCACATTCTAGCACGGTATCTGGCACAGAGCCTGAGAGGAGAGCTGAGAGGAAACCTTTCAACAAGTATTTATCGAGTCCCTTATATGTTCTCGATGCTGGGGATTCAGTAGTCAAATTTGACAAGAATTGCTCGTTCTGATGATCCCTGATAAGTGACACATTTTCTTCCTCTTGGGTGTATTCTATAATCTTTCTGTATTTACATCAATGTATTTGGCTTTCTTTTCCCTGAAAGAAAAAAAAAATCACCCTGTAGAGGGACCACTCTCGTGCAGGTGAATAAGCATAGATTAAGAATCCATCTTCTTTCCTTCACACTCACCTGGCAACATTCCAACCCCGGTTGAATCTAATGATCTACTTCCTTTGTACTTGAACTGAACTACCGAATGTTGGAGGAGAATCCCATACCCTGCCCTCAAGTGAAAGCTCAACTCCGCACGGAAATTCTGTTTTGCTTCCTTACCAGGTTTTGCACCATCTGACGTGTCTATACCTTTCTCCTTCCCATTTTGTTCCTGAATTCCCCCCACCCCAGATAATTATATTATGGTTTTTAAGGACATGTGAGCAATTCTAATAAGGCATCAAGAAGAGTCTTAGAGACACTCACATTTAATCCTGTTCAAGTCTATTTCCTTCTAGTCTATCTTTTGCTTAAGGCTATAAAAGCATGCAGTCTTCTCAATTTATCTTGTTTTGCCAGTTCTTTCTTCCTTAACGTTATCTTTAAAATTAACTTTTTTAAAACAAGACTTTATTTCTTTGTCAGAGCAGGGTGAGCAGCAGCAGAGGGAGAAGCAGGCTCCCCACTGAGCAGGGAGCCCGATGCAGGACTCGATCCCAGGACTCTGGGATCATGACCTGAGCTGAAGGCAGACACTTCACCGACTGAGCCACCCAGGCATCCCTAAAATTAACTTTTAATAACCCCCAAAAGACTTTACTTTTTTTTTTTAACAATGACTTTAAAAAAACTTTTTGTTATTGAAGGACAGTTGAGATGCAATGTTACATTAATCTCAGGTGTTGACACCATGATTTGATAATTGCATACATTACGCACCGCTTATCACCGGAGGATAGTTTCCATCTGTTACCGTACAACGCTATTCCAATGTTACTGGCATATTCCCTATGCAGTACTTCTCATCTTTGTGACTTAATTGTTTTGTTTAACTGGAAGTGAGTACCTGTTAATCCCCTTCACCTATCTTGCCCAGCCCCCAGTCCCTCTCCTCTCTGGCAACAGCCAGTTTGTTCTCTGTATCTGTGGATCTGTTTTTGGTTTTTTGTTTGTTTGTTTTAGTTTTTTAGATTTCACGCATAAGCGAAATCATTTGTCTCTCCTGTCTGACTTATTTCACTTAGCATAATACCCTCAAGGGGAATCCATGTCATTGCAAATGACGAGCTCATTCTTTTCCGTGGCTGAGTGATATTCACCGTGTACATGATGCCACACCTTCCTTATCCATTCACCTCTCCATGCACACTGAGGTGCTCTCACATCTTGGCGATTGTGAATAATGCTGTAGCGAACGTAGGGGCGCACGTACTTTCTCAGATTAGAGTTTCTGTATTCTTTGGGTAGATACCCAAAGTAGTGGAATCATTGGATCAGGTTTTTCTGTTTTTAACTTTTTGGAAACCTTCCGTACTGTTTTCCCACAGGGACTACACCAGTTTGCATTCCCACCAACAGCGCAAGAGGGTTCTCTTTCTTAACATCCTCGCCAGCCCTGTTGTTTCTTGTGTTTTTGACTTGAGTCATTCTGACAGGTATGAGATGGTATCTCACTGTGGTTTTGATTTGTATTTCCTCATGATCAGTGATGTTGAGCTTCTTTTCATGTGTCCGTTGGCCATTTGTATGTTTTCTTCAGAAAAATGTCTATTCAGGTCCTCTGCCCATTTTTAATTGGATTCTTTTTATTTTGGGTGTTGAGTTATATGAGTTCTCTACACAGTTTGGACATTAACCCCTTATAGGATATACTATTTGCAAATATCTTTCAAAGAAATAAATAAAAACTTAAAAAAATAATTATATAAGCATGGGTTTGTTTCTGGAATCTCTATACTGTTCCATTGATCTATGTGTCTGTTTTTGTGCCAGTACCATTTTGTTTTGATTAATTTAGCTTTGTAGTGTATCTTGATATCTGGAGTTGTGATACCTCTGGCTTTGTTCCTCTTTCTTAAAATTGCTTTGGCTATTTGAGGTTTTGCAGTTCCATGCAAATTTTAGGATTACTCAACAATGAATTTCTTTTTCTTAAATCAGAAACAAACTAATAACATGGACTGATCATGGATCTTGGAGTCTTTCAGTCCTGGGTTTTAATTTTGGCTCTGCAGTGTGACTCTGGGCAAGTTATATAATGTTTCTGAGACTCAGTTTCCCAAGTTGTAAAAAATAATTGCAATGTTACTTATATTTTATTGCTGTGAGGACTATACAAGGTTATGTTTTTGAATGCATCTAAGTTTAGTCATTAGTGAGAAGAAAGGAAAAAAGGAAAGGAGGGAAGGAAGGAAAGGGAATTAATTCCATGAGTGACGGAAGGTGCAGGTAGCATCATGACTGAAATGATTTGTTCTGGAATCAGTCAGAGTTTTCTCAAAATGATGTCTTCTGAAATAATAGAGAAAGGTAAATTGAAAGAATCACTTGGCATTAGGACTTCTTCACATCTACTCTGATATGCTTAATGGTCAGGCACTACCAACCTCTCAATCTCTACTCCTCTGAAGGGTTAAAAGAACTTCCTTAATGCTTCTGTTGATAGTGACTGTTGCAGTAACTTCAACAAGTCATCTCTGGGGAGCCATCTGAAGTGCTTCTGATGCCTTGTGACACCAGCAGTCCAGTTTCTTTATATTTGTTCTCTTCTAGAACTGAAATCCAACTGCGATATGTACATAGCTCATGAGGCCAAAGGAAGGGCTTATGCAGGGTCCTGAGCAGGAGAGGGGAAGTCAGGCCAGTGTAGATGTCTTTCCACAGTGATGGGCAGGGCATTTGTTCTCTGGCCTGATCTGGACAAAGCTTCCTGACATCCACCGTGCTGGTGTTCGGAACCATGACGCCAATGCTCCGGTTTGGAATTTGGATAATTCCACGAGTTCCCTGAGGGGACTTGCTTCCTCCACCCCTCCTCTCCTCCTCACCCCACCCGACTTCAGGCTGGTGTCCTCAGCAGACTGCGAGCTCCTCTGAAAGCAGGGGCCTTCCATATTGTTCATCCTACATCCCTTTCCCCAGCTCCCGCCCTGCAAGGCCCAGCCCAATGTTTTGCACACTATATGTGTTTGCTATGCAAATAATTTAGTCTTCTTATTTTGGAAATGAGGAAACAACTTCAGCTAGAGAGAAAGAAACTGGCTTCAATTTGCATATTAGGACACATGAGGGTCTGAGGCCAGGATTGCTAACTCCAGGACTTGGCAAGGTAATTAAAAGGGCACTGGTGCCACTTCACACACATTTGGGTGGCTATTATATATCCGTGTGTATATATGTGTACATGCATGTGTATGTGTGTGCGTGCATACAGACACATAGACCTACATATGTAAAACAGATACATACAGACACAAACACACACATATACATATGTATATGCATACACGTACAAATGTTCCTACATCTAACAACAAGTGGGTTGGGGAGGAAGATGAGGACAAGTTGGAAGCCTCGTGCGCTTGCTGGTGGGAAAGTAAAATGATGAAGGTGTTGTGGAAAAGAGTATGGTGTCTCCTCAAGAAATTAAACATAAAATTACCCCCAAATCTCACTTTTGGGTGTGTACCCTAAAAGAAAGCTGAGACTCAAAAGGATTATTTGCACACCCAAGTTCACAGCAGCGTTGTCCACAATGGCTAGAAGGTCAAAACAAGTGAAATGTCCATGTTTTGCCATTCTCCTGCCATCCAGGAGAATGGCAAAACACAATGTGGTCCATTCGCACAGTGGGATATTGTTCGGCATGAAGCTCCGACAGCTGGTCCGGCATGGCTGAGCCTAGAGCACAACCTGCCGAGGCCAGTAAGCCGGCGAATGAACAAGTGCAGGATTCTACTTCCATGAGACACCCCGTCACACTGTGGAGACAGGAAGTAGCGCAGGGGCTGGGGTGAGGTGGCACAGGGGACTTAGGGTTGAATGGGCACCGTTTCAGTGGAGGAAAGTGAAAAAGTTCTAGAGATGGCTGGTGGAGATGGCCGCCCCACAGAGTGTACTTAGTGCCTCTCAATGATGCACTTCCAAATGGTCAGCATGGCAAATTTTATGTTATATGTATTTTACCACAAAAAAAGAGGGAAAAAAACATTGAGAAGGCACAGTTGGCCTTAATTTGGGGAGTTTACAGCTTCTTTGAGTCTATAAAAACAAATCCTCTTTCTACAAATATGCACACGTACATAATCCACAAAGCTTCAGCATATAATTTTTAAAATAGAATTTATTTTAAAACATTGAAAAGTGTATAATATGTGCATTATTGAATACGCAAAACACAAAGAGCAAAGAATACAGAAATCATCCATAATCACAAGAACACAGAAAACGTCCATAATCATAAGCACTTTACATTTGACCTTGACCTTCTAAGTTGCCCTCCGTATTGTTCTGGAGTTAAGGTCCCATAGTATGTATCATGCTTTTTCATACATCATGACTATTTACCAGAGAGCTAAAGTCATGAATGTGTGTGTGTGTGTGTGTGTGTGTGTGTGTGAGAGAGAGAGAGAGAGAGACTGAAACCGAAAGTGTCATACTAGGGAGTGACACCAGCGACCTCGGTGTGACTCACCTGGAAGGTGACTCTTCTTGACACCATTAAATAAGTTTTCCAGTTACCCTGTGACCTCCAGGATCATAAATCCTTCTGGAAAATCCAGGGAGAGTTCTGACATTTGCCAGAGAAGGGAAGAAAACATGGTGTAAGTTTAACACAGTGAATAGAAGGGGTCCCTTGGGGGCAGGGGTCCCTTGGGGGCAGGC
>RCUC01119861.1:0-15304 GCA_003697995.1 Taxidea taxus jeffersonii | reverse complement strand
GGCAGGACCGTGTGGTGGTGCTGGGCCCCACTCTGCTGGCCGCTCTTCTGGGCGGCATAGGACGCCAGAGAGAGGTCTGGCCCCCCGACAGGCATGCAGATCATGACTTTCTTTGGAGGTAGCGGCGGTGACAGTTTCACTGGCAGACAAGGCAATTTCACAGGGGCGCCAGGATCTGCAGCAAAAGGAGGGCGAGAGGCAGCCATGAGTTTGGGGGCACGGACAGAAGCCTGGGTCATTGCATTGCATGGACGCCCACCCTGGGACTGTGGGCACGGACGCGGGCCTGGAGATGAAATGCACCAGCTGAAGACACCAGTGGGTATACTCAGTGAGCACCCAGCCACTCTTATCTCCTGCTGAAAGCGGGTTTCGGGGACCCAGGCATTAGCGATGTCTGTCACACAGCTGTCAGGCTAAGTAAGGCTCACCTGCAGCAGGAAGGGGGAACGAACACAGCACATCCTTCTGATCATGGAAGCCCATGGAACTTCAAGGAGACCTGTTCTGGGGTACAGCATGATGTCTACAGCTTTGTCACTGTCCTGCGAAAATGTCTCCGCTGACAAGCTCTAACGGGCACGGGACTAGAAGCCAGTCCTACTTCAGATCCATGAAAAGCGTGTCCCTCCACAAGTGACGTTCCTGCTGCTAGCCTTCATGCCCTCCCCTGTAACCTGGGCATGCTGCTTTACGAGGGCTCGCAGTCGCACAGCGGGCTCGGGTGCCCCACGGGGAGGCAAGGCAAGGTCTGTGTGCTGCGTCGCTCATCTCTCCCTGTCCACACAGGACCTCCGTGAGGTCTGAGCTCAGTGGCAGGACTGGCTGGCCCACTCACGTGGCTGCCACAGTTGGGTTGTTCAAACTGTAGGGAGGCTCCAACAAGTACTCCTAGGCCCTGGTGGGACCTACACGTGCCCAGCACCCCTCGGTCTCAGGACAGTGGCTCTGAAGCTTCCCAGAGATGATGCTCCAAACTCAGGGGAGCTGCAGGACAGACCAGTCCTCGGGCCATCTTTGGGACAACTCTGCAAATTCCTGAAGTGATCTAGCACGGGTGGGGGCGGGGCTGAGTGCTGTGGGCTGCAGGCTGGCCTGGGAGAAGCTCGGCCAGGAGGGGCACAGCAGGGGCGGGGAAGGCTGGACGCCCCCGTCAGAGTGCTCTCCCCTTCACACCTGGTGTCCACATGGGGAGGACCGCAGGGTTCTGCGTCCTGCTCCTTGAGGCCTTAGACTTTTCTCCATCTATCTACTTTGAGTGTGGCCTTCTGCAGTTTCATTTCACTTCAGTTCTACCAAAGTGACGTCCCAAGGGCACCAATCTGCTGTCCCACCTTCGTTTAAACCCCACTGATGGTCTAGAAATAAATCCCATCCTCCTGATGCACCTTCCAAGCCTTCCAAGGTCTGTGTGCTGGTTAGCTCTCTATGGCCACACTTTACCTCCTGAACTCCTCTAGTTCCCTGTGAAAAACGGCCTCTCCTAGCCTATCTGAAAAGCCTTAGATCAGAGTCTCCTACGACACTCACTGCTTTTCTCCTGTGCATTTTCCTTATTTGCTGCCCCCCAAATTCAGTCTCCACCCTCCCCTAAACCCCGAGGGGTGGACTTTGTCCCTCACATTCTCCACGTGGGCTGTCGTGGTCTTCCCTGGTCTCCTGGTCTCCTCAAGGCTCCCCTCCCCTCAGCAGGACGCTGCTCCTGCCTCAGAGAGAATCCGGAGAGGTGCGCGGGCGAGGCCTCTCCTTCCCTCCAGAACTTTCGTGTTCCCCAAACTACCTGACGTTCCCACACCCCTGGGCCTCTGCTGCCTTCCCTCCTCCATTTGGAGTATTCCTCTCTGTTTTGTCTTCCGGGCCCATTCCTCCTCTCCCTTCAAGATGCAACTCAAAAATTGCCTCCCCCGAGAAGCCCTCCTGGGTCCTCACATTGCTCCTTCCATTCCGCACCCAGTGGGCCTCCTGTGGGTGTGAGGTAGGTCGGCGCCCACAGCCGCGGAGGCAACAGGGATGGTGGACAGCACTCTAGCCGCCCCTAACCCCATGCCAGATGCTAAATGCTTTTCACTTTGATCCTCACAGTGACCCTGGCATGTAGACATATTATCGTCTCACTTTTGCAGATGATGCCTCTGGGCTCTGAGGACACTGAATGGCACCTCCTGGTTGCACAGTTGTCTGCCCTCTGCTGGAGAACCAGGATTTTGAATAATGTGTCTCTCTCTCGTTAGCATCCTATATGGTGCTCCCACAGCTCCCACAGTGAGGGGCTCACAACGTGTTTAGAGAATGAGCTGACGTCCGACACTCTGCGGTGGGATGAATTCGCACCTTCCCCCAGAAATAGATGCTCTCCTGTCTCTCTAAGGGACATGAGCATAAAACAAAAAACAACTTTAGGACCATGCAGCTTGGGGTGTGTGGATACTGAGCTGTGGATCCTACAGCTGACATACAGGGAAGCCCAATCATTCCAGGGGGCCTGAGTGGCTTGCTCCCCAATGCCAGAACGCCAACCGGTCTCAACCACAGGGCTCCCTAACGTCCCTCCACAATCATCCCGTTTGTTACCATCCCCCATGCACAGGACATAAGGTAACCTAACCACATTCAGGTGCATGACCAATGGTGTTCTCCTGAAAGTGACCAAGAGGCAGAAACCCGACCCCTGTGTCCACTTCCTGCTACTGAAGGGTCCGCTCCCTTGGCCCTTGGAAGGCTTTGCACAACCCTAGCAAATGCAACGTGTCTGGACGTGTTAAGAATTTCTATCCAAGAACCTTCACCCGTTATTCCTTCCTTTATGTTCTGTCTATCTAAGGCAGGTGGGTGCTCACTTGCTTAGGCAGGAGGAAGCAGAGCCAAGAGGGCAGCATGAAACCATTTCCCTCGGAAGGAACAGTGAGGACCTTGGGTTCTACCATCTTGCTAAGCTGCACCTTCCTGCACAAACTCAACCATCATGCTTCCTGCCGCCACTTCAGTAGTGAAGTGTACTTGGTTTCTTTGCTAGGAAAACGGCCAAGGGGAAACCAGAAATTCTACTGAAACAGGCAAGGAGGTAATGACCAAATTAATGGACATGGTTACTTTCATTGCTTGAAAAAAGAGATACCCCTTTCTCTTCTCCTGCCTGTGTTTCTTTTCTGGTTGTTTCACTATACACGGTCATCAATTAAATAGGAGTAGGGAATGGAGATGAATTACTTAAAATGTTTATTTAGCTCAGTAGATTTGGTAAAAAGGGAGGAAATTGGGGAAAAGGTTAAAATCAGGTGGAATTATTGGCTTTCTGCAAATTAGCTTTGTAATCCTCACCTTTCTCCAACATGGTAGACAAAGGAGGGGAGTCTAGGCAGCCCAGATCTTTAGTAATGCTCAGTGTCTATTTTTATACCTGTATGATATCTTATTACCAAGTTATTGCTCATAACAGATCTGGAGCCCTCTCTACCCGGTCTGCCATTCTGAGTTTCTGTTGCTTTACCTTTGTCCTTTGCAAACTTCTGTGTTCTCTGCCCCCTTGAGTACCAGTCTGGGACCTCATCTCCTCTTGTAGGGTGAGAAACAGGGTCCATCCTTCTAATCCATATGCATCCTACACCAGACATCTTTCTCCACACATCATGCTGGAGGTCCCCTACGCCCTCCCTGCGTGGCAGGGCTTCGGGCCATCCAGCACCGCCCAGCCTTGGCAGGTGCCTCCCGCCCTGCATTTCCCTGGCCACTCTGGCCACTCTGGGCAGACCAGCTTCCCCACTGGGTTTCCCAGTAACCAAGCTCATCCTCTCTCAGGGCCTTTGATACACCCGCCCCTAAATACCCTCCCTGCCCGATAATCAGAATTGCATTCACCCTTCAAAGCACAACTGAAGACCGGACTCCCCCTTGCAGCCTTTCCTGTTCCTGGTCAAGGCCAGCTGCATTTGGATGGCCCATCCTATGCCCGCTTCTGCCCTCCCCCGAAGGGTGCCCAGAGTGGAGCACAGCAAAGCCCAGACTCCTGCAAGCTCCTGCATGGGTGTGTTAGCCTCAGACTGATGTAGTAGACCGCCCCCTCTCCAGGGATTCTAGTGGGATGGGGGGCACATGCCAGCTTTGTGTCTTTTTTTTTTTTTTAAGATTTTATTTATTTATTTGACAGAGAGAGAGAGAGAGAGAGAGAGAACATAAGCTGGGGAGAGGGAGAAGCAGGCTTCCCCGCTGAGAAGGGAGCCTGACTCAGGGCTTGATCCCAGGATCCTGGGACCATGACCTGAGCTGAAGGCAGAAGCTTAACACCTGAGCCACCCAGGCGCCACACATTTGTGTCCTTTAAAAGTCATGTTTGAAAACCACTCAATCTCTTACTCTTGTCATTTTCTCTGAAAACAAAACAAAAAGCGCTAATTCTTTTTTTTAAGTAGATGCCACACCTAGCACAGAGCCTAATGATGCGGGACTCACGACTTTGAGATTAAGACCTATGCTGAATTCAGGAGTCAGATGCTCACCTGACTGAGCCACCCAGGTGTCCCAAGAGCACTAATTCTTTTTTTTTTTTAAAGATTTATTTATTTGACAGACAGAGATCACAAGCAGGCAGAGAGAGAGAGGGAAGCAGGCTCCCCGCTGAGCAAAGAGCCTGATGCGGGGCTAGATCCCAGGACCCTGAGATCATGACCTGAGCCGAAGGCAGAGACTTTAATCCACTGAGCCACCCAGGCGCCCCCCCCAAAAGCACTAATTCTTAAGAGAGTTCTTGGACCACCTGTGGGGCACCTGGGTGGCTCAGTTGGTTAAGCGACTGCCTTCGGCTCAGGTCATGATCCTGGAGTCCCAGAATCAAGTCCCACTTCGGGCTCCCAGCTCCACAGGGAGTCTGCTTCTCCCCCTGGCCTTCCCCCCCTCTCATTCTCTCTCTCTCTCTCTCAAATAAATAAATAAAATCTTAAAAAAAAAAAAGAGTTCTTGGACCACCTTCGACAGCCCCCTGATGCTTGCTAGAAGTTTGTATTTGGCCTTCACCTCTGACCTACTGAAGGAGAGTCTTGGGGCCAGGTATTTGGATTTTATATGCTTCCCAGGTGCTCACCATACTCAGGGGGCAAGAAGAAAGAATCGGGGACAATCACGGATCTGGGGATGCCAATCTGCTTGGAGTATAATGCTGCCCAAGATGGAGAAATGATGCCTCGGTTCCACCCAGCCCGAGCCCACGTCCGCCCTGAGTGGTCAGCAGCACAATCTCCAAGTTGTATTTCTATGCCCCCCACATATAAAAAATAAAACACTAATTTGCAGAAAACCAATTTACAAAACTACACCATCTAAGATCTATTCACCTAATGACTACCTTTGCCTAAATCTAACATCTGCAATTAAGGGACTTGTCTTAAAACCAATTTGTCTAATGGCATTTCCAATTTAATTTTATATTTATAAAAATCACTTATGGATGCGCACTCTGTGCATGAAAAGATTTCTTCTATTCTTGTGGGTGAATTTTTTCTGTTTTATTTGCCTTAGAATACTTTAAGGACATTTCAGACAAGTTTGCCTAAAGAGCCTTTTTTTACAATTTTGTCTCAAGCAATAAATACTTAATCAGATGTTTAGCTTTTCCCGCCGACTTGATTCCATGCATTAGAACCCTCTTGTTTCCTTCTTGCTGATTTTCATATGTCCTATGCATGCTGTATGCATGTATTAAACAAACAAGGAAACATACACCCAATAGTCATTTCCGCTTAACGAGGCATGGACATTTTCTAACAAGGACGACAGATTGGGATGAATGGATTGGGAATGGACAGCAGGCCCCCACCGTTTCTCTCCAAGACGCCAAGTTCTCACTGCAGTGATTTTAACCAGCCTCATCGGGGAAGTCTGGGAGAGGCAAAGTTCTGAGCCTCCGTCTGAGAAATTTAGATTCAGGAGGCTTACAACAGGGTCTGGGAGCCTGCTTCATAGAGAAGCTCCCAGATCACTGTGACCTCGGTGGAGACCATGCTGAGAAAGTGCCCCAAGTCATTACCGGGTTAAGTGGCACAAGATTATTACCAGAGTCTGTCATGCTAAATGCAGAAGAGGAACCCTGAAATCACACACTCACTCAGCTCCGTTAGAAATAGCAACTGCCTGATCTCTTTGATGTTCTGTTTTCCGATCTGTGAAATGGGGATGAATGAATATGCCACAGGCCTAGCGCATAAACCATGTAAGATAAAGTGCACACACCGTGTGGCACTGTGCCTGGCACTCAGTTAAACAGCAGCTGTATTTCTGGTTGCTGTCATTGTCATCATTATGGGAATGACTTCCTTAGGAAGCCCATCCATCCTCCCCAAGGTGAAGGGGCCACCACTGGGCTCTCACTGGCCCTGTACTTCCCTTTGTCAACAGCATCTCATATACAGATGATCTAATCCATTTCATTTCTCTTGACTTGTTGCTGATTTTTATCCTCAGTAGGCGTAAGTGATCCCTTAACTTTACGATACTGGTGTGGCTGCTCCCCTCCTGTTGGCTAACACGGAACTGGGCCCAGCGCATAGTATGTGCTCCGTCAGCAGCTGCTGATTTCTTTCTCATCAGAGAAAAACTTAACGACCAATTTCTCCTCCCCTAAGGCTCTGCTAATTCGAGTGTGGTCCAAGGACCGGTCACTGCAGTGCCTCTTGGGAGTCTGTCAGAAATGCAGAGTCCCAGGGCCCAGCCCAGGCCTTCTGAATCAGAATGTGCCTCTGGACCAAGACCCCAGGGAGCCCTGCACCATTGCCTCTGAGAAGCTATCCTCCCAGGGCCACTCCTTGGTGAAGAGGCTGCTCCCTTGTGCAAAATGACCAGTGCCCAGGGCCTTCTGGAGGAGATTCAGCTCTGGTACTTGCTCTCCAAGGGCTGAGCACGGCCTGCGGGGGGCCTCTGTTGCAGCATGATGCCTATGAAATCACCGTTGGGTTAGATCTCAGAAGACTAGGAACAACGCCAAAGGCAAGGGAAGCAAGGGAAAAAATGAACTATTGGGACTTCATCAAGATCAAAAGCTTTTGCACAGCAAAGGAAACAGTCAACAAAACCAAAAGACAACTGACAGAATGGGAGAAGATATTTGCAAACGACATATCAGATAAAGGGCTAGTATCCAAAATCTATAAAGAGCTTAGCAAACTCAACACCCAAAGAACAAATAATCCAACCAAGAAATGGGCAGAGGACATGAACAGACATTTCTGCAAAGAAGACATCCAGATGGCCAACAGACACATGAAAAAGTGCTCCACATCTCTGGGCATCAGGGAAATACAAATCAAAACCACAATGAGATACCACCTCATGCTGGCGAGGATGTGGAGAAAGGGGAACCCTCCTACACTGTTGGTGGGAATGCAGGCTGGTGCAACCACTCTGGAAAACAGGATGGAGGTTCCTCAAAAAATTGAAAATAGAGCTACCTTATGACCCAGCAATTGCACTACTGGGTATTTACCCTAAAGATACAAACGTAGTGATCCAAAGGGGCACGTGTACCCGAATGTTTATAGCAGCAATGTCCACAATAGCCAAGTTATGGAAAGAACCTAGATGTCCATCAACAGATGAATGGATAAAGAAGATGTGGTATATATATACAATGGAATACTATGCAGCCACCAAAAGAAATGAAATCTTACCATTTGCGATGACATGGATGGAACTAGAGCGTATTATGCTTAGTGAAATAAGTCAACTGGAGAAAGACAACTATCACATGATCTCCCTGATATGAGGAAGTGGAGATGCAATGGGGGTGGGGGTTAAGGTGGTAGGAAAAGAAAAAATGAAACAAGATGGGATCGGGAGGGAGACAAACCAAAAGAGACTCCTAATGTCATAAAACAAACTGAGGGGGGTGGGGGAGGGAGAGGGGTTGGGAGAGGGTAGTGGGGTTACATTATATGTTTAAATAAAAAAGCTTAAATAAAAAGAAATACTTGCACATACATAAAAAAAAATTTAAAAAAAATTTAAAAAAAAAAAAAAAAAAATCTAGAAGAGCTGGGGTTTAATCCCAGTTCTGAGACCAAGAAGCTCTATCATTTGTCCTACGACATTAACCTTCCCGAGCCTCAGTTTGCTCATCTGTAGAAAGGGAGCATAACCCACTTTACAGGTCTGTTATGAGAAGTAAATGGATTAATGTCTACATAGCTTCTCCATGGGGACCAGTGGGCTGAAATCCAGTCTCTGGTCTGTCCTGGCATGGGCCTGAGTCATACCAGAGGAAGGGGCAGCCTTCTGTGACTCATTGTTCCAAAGGGCACCTTTTTATAATTTTACAAAGTCCCAGTTTAGCTCTTGATTCCTTGATATAGAAGGACCTCAACAAATGGAGTCTTCACGAATCCGAAAAATTAATATATTCTCAGCCTCTGCCACAGGCTGTCGTGAGGGTCAGACAAGAGGACGGGGACATGCTTTGCAATTGGCCCAGCAAGACATCCCTCTGGCTGGTTACTCCTGGGACTCTTGTGGCCCATGTGAGCGTCCCCTAGTCTGATGCTTCCTGTCTGGGGTGGGATGCAAGAAGCCAAGACAGCAAATGGGAGTGCCGGTGGTTTAGTCTGCGGTGGTCCTAAGTAAGGAGGAGAAACACTGGCTGAAAGCGAATGCAGTAACGGGAAAGAGAGCTTGCAGAGGATGGTCTCAGCAGGCCTCCTTGCTTGCAGCGAAGCACTGCGGGAAGAGAAAAAGACGAGGTCATCCAGACTTCGAGGTGTTCTTCTAATGCATGGCACCCTGCATCAGCATGGAGGGCTAGTGGAAAAGAACACAGAACTGGGAATGACAGAACCTAGATTCTCTGCTGTTCCATGGCTTGAGAAAGGCAGTGAATCTGTTTTTGGGATTCAGACTCTTTACCCCTAAAAATCCAGGGATTAAAAAACATCTCCTTTGCCTCGACAGTACCTCACTGAATAAAATAGACTTGCATCTATGGGATGCGAGGTATTTATGGATTGTTGGAGGACATGCTCTACCCTACCTCCCGCGGTCATCTATAATGATGACCATGGCTGGTCCTGGGAGGGGAGGGGCACACAAAGCTCTCTGCTCGCTAACTTAGAAATGCATGAGTCCCTCTGCAGCCAGACTGATCGAGATGCAGTATATTCATAAAACTGTCTCATATTGATGGAGTGGCAAAAGCAAAAACGACCCGTTCCAGAGAACAAGGAAAATAAACTCAAACTGTGAGTGTCACAGAGCCATAAAGCCCAAACATGACACAGCTCTGGTTTATGACTTCAGACAAGGGAAGGAAAACTCCAGATTACTTCTCTAGTCCATTCTTGTGCCGTAAGACTGCAGTCCCTAACAGAAGGCACACACCCCTTAGCCTCTCTCCTCCCTCTACCTTTTTTTATTAGCACCTGCTGTCGAAGCCCATTTATAATCTGAGCACTTGTCAATGAAAACAGCACCTAGTGTCTTAATGAACAGAGGTGCTGCAACAGCTTCTTAGTCATTTGCCACCTCGTTTCGGTGGGTTAGCGTCTCTGATCTCCTTTTACAGACACTGGCATGCCAACCGAGAACATAAAGAGCCTTTAGGAAGCCTACTTAGGACTTAAGCAAGAGTCCAGAGGCGCCAAAGCCGGGAGCCAGATTCCCCCTGGCTGCAAACACAGGCACTCACACGAGTTCTGTCAATTCCTTCAGACCATCCCAGGGATTCTCAGTTTGTTGGTCTGATGCCTGGAGAAGGCCAAATGTGTCGATCGACCCCTTGTGGTAAGAGGGATGGTGTGGAGGGAAACGAGCAACAAAGAAGTGACTTGCGTTCCATGCCCTAAGCTGGCTTTGCTCCCCCAAGCCACGTGGGGGAGCACGTGGAAATCAATGACCACCTGATGTTTGGGACAAATACGTCCTGAGACCTTCCAGAATCCTACAACCGAGGCCCAGGAGAGCACACACAGGTCACCAGCACCTAACTTCTTTTCTGAGTCACTTTCACAATGAAAAGTTTTGTTTTAAAATTACCTCCTTCCAAAGACTATCTGGGCAGATTATGACAACAAGGAGGGAGGGACAGGGATGCTGGGCAGCGGGCGGGGGCACCATTGGGTTACCTGTCATCTTCGTGGGGCATGCAATTAAAGATTTTTTTTTGGCAGTAAAATTACACATTATTCATTGTTGGGAAAGTGGTCTTCAAGAATCACAACTGTAGGTGTCCCCATATCATGACAACACACCCGTTGAGACCAGCGTTTTGTTAGAGGTGATAAATCATCTGCACAGAAGCACATTATGCAGTTTGACTTTGAAGTGAGGAGGATGAGCGCGATGGCCCCCAGGGAGACCGGGAGCGGGGAGCAGCGGTCAACGCATGGATAACGGAGCCGTGGGACCTAAGTCTTCTGCAAGACAGGCACAAAGGACAGGGAGAAGGTTCTAGAGATGGACAACTACAAGAAGCTTGGACCCAACGATGGCCACTGGGAGGATGGCTGTGACTATCCATGAGAAGGCTGGGAGAGTCAGGTCAATGTCACCAAGTCAGGAAGGGAAGAATGAATATGCTCGTCTGATCTCAGACCACTGGACCAAGGAACAGATCGAGGATGTCTGAAAGTAGTTAATTTAGATGATATAAAATGAAATACTACATTGGGGCACCTGGGTGGCTCAGGTGGTTAAGCATCTGCCTTCAGCTCAGGTCATGACCCCAGGTCATCCCCAGGATGGAGTCCTGCTCAGCGGGAGTCTGCTTCTCCCTCTGCTTCTGCCCCTCCCCCAGCTCATGCTCTGTCTCTGTCAAATAAATAGTATCTTTGAAAAAATGAAATATGACATAGACCTTATGGAGATATGAAGAGGTAGATCATTCAGGGTGAAGGTAGGAGTAAATTCAAGCCGGATCCTTAGATATCATAAAGGGGGAAAAAGGATGGAGGATGGTTGTAATTCATCTCCAGCCTTGCATCTACCTGAGGCACGACCCTTCTTCGGTGTTGGGAGGATGCCTTCCTAGCTCTTGCATTTACGGGGATGGTGGCGGGTGGTCTAACTGCGGGCACCTGGAAGACTCCAAGGGCATTGCCATTTTCCCTTGACCTTCCCAGCGCGCTCTCCGACACCCCGGTCTGCATCACAAGTATGACTGATGCATGATGGTCATGTTCTGTCTGCTACTCTAACAAGGGTGGGAGGAAGCTTTTCCATCTGGGTATCGGGGCTCCTTCAAGCTCTCCAGAGCACGAGGATCTGATTTCGTTTCCAGCACAACTCCAAACCCAAGCGCAAGTATCCTGTTGCAAATTCGTGGGCAGTGATTACTGAGCTCCTCCTTCAATGCCTCTGCCAGAGGGGGGGGGGTCTCGCTCTCACAAGCCCTCCTGTTCTGGGGCTGCTCGGTGCTAGCTGAGGACACAGCAGAGACCAGGGCCGACGCCATCCCCACTCTCAGGAAACTGTCCCCAGGACTCTGACACAACATCCAAGAAAAGAACCAAGGGCAGCAGCTTGGTTCCCTTTGTAATTTCCAGTTGACAATGGCCATGCCCCCGTTTCCTTTATATTTCTAGAGTGCATCCAGCTCCCAACATCACTGTCCCGCAAATCCACAAGAGCATCAAGGAGACAAGCTGGGTGGAAATCAAGTCACTGTTGCTAAAGGTCCACAAAATGTGCCCACTCCTCTTCTAAAGTTAAATCCTTCACCGTGGCATTCGAAGCTCTCAATAGTTTCCCTTCAACCCATGGCTGGCCTGATCTTTGATGACCTCCCCCCATGAATCCTGCACCCCTGCCAAGCTGGGCTGTTGGCTAGATCCTGAACATACTGTGACTCATGTCAGGGACCTCCATGAACTCTGCCTCCCATGTCACAATCTCCTTTTTCCTCCATGACCCTCAAAGTGGGATTCCTCTTTAAGTTTGACATCCCTCCTCCTTTATGATGATGCTTCTGATTTTTCAAAAGGATTTGGGGGCGCCTGGGTGGCTCAGTGGGTTAAGCCTCTGCCTTCGGCTCAGGTCATGATCTCAGGGTCCTGAGATTGAGCTCCACATCGGGCTCTCTGCTCAGCGGGGAGTCTGCTTCCTCCTCTCTCTCTCTCTGCCTGCCTCTCTGCCTACTTGTGATCTGTCAAATAAATAAATAAAATCTTTTTTTTAAAAAAAGGATTCAGTCTCCTGCTGTTTGTATTTCTTGAGAACCATTTTATACGTCTTCATATGAAGCATTTCTGTAGCTTCTGATTGCCTACCAGCCCTACAGCTCACGGGGGAACACTGCTTATAAATTATATCAAGGCTAGGGGCGTGCCTTGCATGGGGCAGGCCCTCAAAACAGGAATGCCACCCAGCCTTATGAAAGAAGGAAGTCTGATCACAGCTATGGCATGGATGGACCTTGAGGACATCATGCAAAGTGAAGTAAGCCTCTGATAAAAAGACAAACACTGTACCATTCCACTTATCTGAGATGCCTTAAATCCTAGAAACAAGAAGTAAAGTGTAAAGTGGTGGTTTTCAGGGGCAAAGGGGGTCTGGAAAGAAAAGGGGAGTCATTTAATAGGTACAGAGCTTCAATTTTGCAAGATGAAAAGGTTCGGGAAATCTCTTGCACAACAAACAATGTGAATCTAGTCAACGTTCCTGAATTGCTCACTCATAATCTGTTAAGAAGGTAAATTTAATGTTTTTACCACACACAAAGAAAGTGCCAAGTGAATTCCATCTCCAACCTAACAAGTGCCATAAAAATGTGTTGTCATCTTTATGCTGGTCACAGAGGTGAGAGCAGAGAGCACCCTCTAAAAATGATCTTAAAAGAGAGTCCTCCCATGTACTAAGAAAGAATTTCTGCATTTTAAGAAAGGGAAATCAAGACTAGAACAATACAGAAAATTGGGGATAAAGAGTAAATTCTGGTATATTTCCCATTCCTTCAAGGTATCAGCCACTTGGAGGGCCATGAACCCTGAACCTCTTTCTGAAACTTCTAGGTTATAGTTCATGTTTTCCATTTGAAGGCAGAGACGAGGTCCAAGGTCGACGAGGTCCAAGGTCACCGTGGCCCAGTTGCCAATTTTCTTGCGCTTTCAGAGTAGAATGTAAGGATAGTGGGAAAAGTAGATGATTTTGTGGGATTGGAGAGGAGGCTGCAGTGGAGAACAAGGAAGGTGGGATGGAATGCTAGAGAGAAATGGGGACACACAGTAAGAAAGCCAGAGAAGAACAACAACCTCACAGATCAGAATGTGACGACCATGAACAATGTCCACCAAACTCGAGAGACAGTATAAGCAGAAATGTTGGTTTGGGTGTGACGAGCTCTAGATAGAAGATTCTCGTTAGACATGTGGGAGGCTGAGAAGTACCACAGAGCATGGATGCCATTTGCCTGGGTAAGTCTGCAGGTGTAAAAACTTTGGAATGTTGAAACTAGCCTCTGATGAACAGAAATTCCTTGTATTTCTTTTTTTTTTTTTTTTAAGATTTTATTTATTTATTTGACAGAGATCACAAGTAGGCAGAGAGGCAGGCAGAGAGAGAGAGAGAGAGAGAGGAGGAAGCAGACTCCCTGCTGAGCAGAGAGCCTGATGTGGGGCTCGATCCCAGAACCCTGGGATCATGACCTGAGCCGAAGGCAGACGCTTTAACCCACTGAGCCACCCAGGCGCCCCAAGAAATTCCTTGTATTTCAAGTCTAAAGACAAAGAAACCCTGGGCAGATTCACATTAGCAGAAGGACTTATTTTTAAAGGATCAGCAACACTTCTTTTTCTTTTCTTTCTTTCTTTTAAAGATTCATCTATTTATTTTGGAAAGAGAAAGAGAAAGAGGGAGAGCAAGCAGGAAAGGGGCAAGATAAGAGGGAGAGAGAGAATCTCAAGCAGGTTCCATACTGACTCGGGACTCCATCTCATAATCCTGATATTGTGACCTGAGCCCAAGTCAAGAGCTGGAGAGGCTTAACTGACTGAGCCCCTCGGATGCCCCAACATTTCCTTTTCTTTTTGAATTGCTGGTCTCTAATTGTAGCCAAACCCTTCCCATGGGATTCGCCCTGTTCTTGATTCTTCCAGACTCTATTTCTAGCATGTTCTTCCAAACTCAACCCACTGCTTTCAGGTCCTCCTCTGCGTAATTAAGTGTCTTGAGAATATTAATTATTTTTGAAAGACTGGATATATTTTTGTCTTTGAGTTATGCAAATAAAGAAGCCAATTTCCTTTTTACAAATTTAATCAATCTATTTATTTTTTTTTTTTGAGAGAGAGAGAGAGGGAGAGAGAAAGAGAGTGTGCAAGCCGTTGTAGGGGGGGTCTGGTGGAGGACCAGAGGGAAAGTGACGAAGAATCTTAAGCAGGTTCCATGCTCAGCATGGAGCCTAACACCAGGCTTGATTTCACAACCCTGAAGTCATGCCCTGAGGCGAAATCAAGAGTTGGGTCCTTAACTGACTGAGCCACCCGGGTGCCACAGGAAGCCAATTTTCTAAAAACAGATTGAAACACACAAGGCCAAAAAAATCCAAAGAAAGCTCACGATTCCATTGTTTTGAATTTTAAGAATAGATTATCTTAGTGAGGGTTGTAGAAACTAATGGTTATGAATAAGAACTCTGGAGTAAAACAAAGTGGGTCCATCTCTGGCACTTATTAGCTCTGTAACCACGAACAAGTTATTTGACTTACCTAAATTTCCTTTTCTTTCTCTAGGAAAAAGAGATAATAATGATAATAGCATTGTCTCCATAGGACTAAGCGATATGCCATCAAATTCTTAAAAAATGGCAGCTGTCATTATTATCACCCAAGTGTAAATGGCAGACTGAGAAATCCCGCTCTCGTGGGAGTTGATTATTCATTCAATCAGGCCCTGCGGGGTCCCTAATCACAGGTACCATATCCAGAGGCATGGATTAGTCATGCAGTGTGTCATACCGGACTCCTGGAGCCAGCATGGCTGGAGAGGTGACTGATGACGACTTAGACAGGAGACAGTGGCTCCCCCACCCCCCCGCTCCAATCAATCCCTTTCCTCTGGGCTCCACCATCATCCCAAGAGAGATGCATTTTGAGAATCATTCACCTCAGATCATTAGCATTACACAATCAACTTCCAGGATGGAAGGAAGGGAATTTGATGCTCCTCTATGACCTGCAATTGTGTAGGCTGCTGTTGGAGAACAGGATGAAGAAGAAGGATGAAGAGAAGAAGACAGACTGTTTGGGAGAGCAAGCAGGCTTCTCTGTACTTGCTGGTGAACAGAGAAAATTCGCGAGACGGTCTCCAAGTTCATAATGGTTTTCCCGATAAAGTGCAC
>RCUC01119860.1:0-21589 GCA_003697995.1 Taxidea taxus jeffersonii | reverse complement strand
AAGGCAATCCATGGAGCAAAATAAGGGCTTGGATTCTTTACCTCCCAAATCTGTGGACCCATCCCTAGATCCCCCAGTTTTTGGTTTTCAACCCCACTCATAATCCCATGAGGCCTCTGCCACCCATGAGATCTGGAGCTGAAAATTGATTTCGTGGCTCTTGAGGTTTACTGAAATTGGGGCCTTTCTCTCTGACGAATTAGTGGAAAGCTCTAATAGTCTATAAGAGAGGTTTCGCTGAGTTTGCCACTCCAGAAACAAGCATGCTTCTCTTTTTGTTGACCTGTCCTAAAAGCACATATGCTAATGTGTGATTTCCCAGAGTTACCACATTTGCAAACTGAATGAGTGCCCACTCCAGCAGGCTCAGACGGAAGGAAGCAGATGCTCCTGGAATGAAGGAGAAAGATCACTGGAGGGTGAGCTGAGCAAGAGGGAGGGCCCGGAACCTCCAAACAGAGGTGCTGCCATTGATACCTTTCCCTCCGTGGAGTTGGCAGATCACAAGCTCACTGCCGTCTGTGGAGATGACCTGCTCGGGGACTCCTCTCTCTCACAAGGGAGTTGTAGCTGGCTTTTTGGTTGTATCTGGATGTATCTGTAACTAACAACAGAGATGTTGTTACACTCCGACTTCAGTTCTCTTGTTTGATCGTAGAATGGTTAAAAGGAAAGAGGGCGAACAGAGGACCTCTCCCCCGATAAACAGAGGTTATAAAATGTTAACTTTATAGCAACTTTGAGCTCTCAGTTTCTAAATGATTTAAAAAACTGAGAAAGAAAGAAAATAGGTCTCTCCTGCCCAGTAGCATACTGACATAAAAAAACATCGCCTTCCACCCACCAAACAAATTTCTTCCCACCCCAGAAGATACAACATATTTTTTATAATTAATTAATCCCTTTGATTTCTACTTATCATAGCATAAACAGAGAATCCCTCTGAGAGTGGTACATTGTGTTTCCAAATGGCTATAACAGTATTCCCCAGCCCATTAATAGCTTTGTTGAGGCACAATTCATATACCATAAAATTCACCTATTTAATGTGTACAGTCCAGTGGTTCTTAGTATAGTCACATGTTATGCAGCCATCATGCACAATTGATTTTAGAGCATTTTCTTTATAGCTCCCCCAGGAACATGGCATACCCATTAGCATTCACTCTCCCCTACCTCTCTATGCTTTCTCTATGCCTTCTCCGCCTCTCTACGCCTTCTACTTCACAGCCCTGTACAACCACCCCTGTTAGGAAAGCCCACATCCTCGGTTCACAGAGTTGGCTCTTCTCAAGCATTTTTATACATTTCCTCTTACACAGGCAATCCATGGAGCAGAATTTCTGCCTTTATAGATTCCCCTATTCTGGACATTTCATATGAATGGAAGTATATACTATGTGCTCTTTAGCAACTGACTTTTCCCCCTTAATATAATGCTTTAAAGCCTCATCCCTATGGTGGCATGCCTCAATATTTCATTCCTTTTTATTGCCAAATAATATTCCACTATACGAATATACCACATGTTACTTATCTGTTCATCAGTGAATGGACATTAGGGTTGTTTCCACTGTTTTTGCTATTTGGAATAATGCTACTCTAATGCTACTCTGGACGCTCATGTGTAAGTTTTCATGTGGACATATGTTTTTATTTTTCTTTGGTGTATACCTAGGAGAAGATTTGCTGGATTATAAACTAACTCTTATGTTTAACCATTAGAGGAATGACCAGGCTGCTTTCCACAGCGGTTGCATGATTTTACATTTCCACCATGCACTTGAGGGTTTCAGTGTTCTCCACATCCTCACCAATAACACTTGTTATTATCTGTCTTTTTTATTGTAACCATCCTCCTGGCTGTGAGATGTTCTCTCACTGTGGTTTCCTTTGCATTTCTTTGGTGGCTAATGAGCTTCTTTCCATGCATTTAGAATCTTTTTTTTTTTTAAGATTTTATTTATTTATTTGACAGACAGAGATCACAAATAGGCAGAGAGGCAGGCAGAGAGAGAGGGAGAAGCAGGCTCCCCACCAAGCAGAAAGCCCAATGCGGGGCTCGATCCCAGGACCCTGGGATCATGACCCAAGCTGAAGACAGGCTTTAACCCACTGTGACACCCAGGCGCCCCTCCATGCATTTATTGGCCATTGATATATCTTCTTTGGAGAAATGCTTACTTAAGTTATTTGCCCATTTTTTAATTGGGTTATTTGGGTTCTATTATTGAGTTTTTAGATTCTTTATATAATCTAGGTAGGAACCATATATGATTAGCAAGTATTTTCTCCTTCCACATGTTCATTTACAGTGTGATTTTGGCATTCCTCTTTCATTGTGGGCTGACTCTTTGGCCTACTTGACCAAGGAGCACATGTGACAGAGGTGATGCTGAACAACTTCTGAGTCTGTATCTTATGGGATTGTGCCTTCAAAATCCGAAGAACTTCTTGAAACCTTGCTACCGTGCTGGGAGACAGCCTAGCAGCCTCGTGGAGAGGTCCACATGGAGGGGGGCCAAGGCTCCCGGCCAACAGTTCTGACTGAGCTCTCAGCCAAAGCCAGCATGACCGCCAGCCATGGGAGTGAGGCCATTTTGGGCTTTCTGGGCACTCCAGGCCCCCACCCCCCCGTAAATGCACATGGAGCAGGAGAACCACACAGAGGAGCCCTGCCCACATCCCTGACTCAAAATCATGAGAAAATAAAATCATGTTGTGTGTTTCATAAAAATGGGCAACTGAAACACTGAGAAATCGACTAGTATCCAGTTCAGAAATAACAGGCTATAGTTATCAAGGAAACCTCTATTGAAGAGATGATATTCTTTGGTGTTATTCCTGGGATCCTACATCTCGAATATTGTGCACGTGAGGTTCTTCAGGCATTTAGGCAGTAGTGACTTCTCAACTGCGCTATCACTTCAAATTTAAACCAAATATCCTGAGACTTATACACACATCTGAAAGTGAAATATCCACCTCCGAAAAGAATTCAGGGTGTAGTTTGTGGAGCTTGGCCGTGCTCAACCCAGCTACTACCTAAGTAGTCAAATCAAGAATCAGAGTTTTCCTCTCATTAACTCTTGTGGTTTGCAGATAAAGGGTGACCTACCAAAATTCAAGAACCCCTATGGGATTTTAGCTATTCTGATAGTCACTCAGGGACAAGTCACTTCATCTCCTTGGAACTCATCTTCCTCAGAGTCCCACAGGGTGTGTGGAGGTACTTCTGTTATATGCCCAGAGGGAAAGAATTGGTGAGAAAGGAGGTGGAGGCCATGCTTGGGTCTCTCTATTAACCACCCTCCCTTCAGGCAAAGCAGCTCTGCTCATTCCTGACTTAAATATTGTATAAAGGAGTCATTATTTCAATTTATTATTATTATTTTTTAAAAATATGGAGGGGGTGGTTGAATTGATAAATGGATGGATGTATGGGTGGATAGATGGAGAAAGTATAATATTCTTTGAGAGACCATTTACTCGTATCCCTTCAACTCAAAAAAAATGAGTCTTACAAAAGGTGGCAAGTTGAGATTTATGAAGGGTGTGTTTTTCTCCTTCCTTTCCTAGTGGAAAAAGCTGGGTGGATGAGTCTTTGGTTTGGCATGTATGAGAGATATTTATCTCTGGAGAATTCATTAAATAGCAAGGGGAGGATAAATCTGGGTTCAGGTATAAAAAGAACTTTCTGATTCTGTGGGATATTAATCATTGAGATGGTTTGTAGATAATAAGCATTGTGTTTTCATCTCCTTCAAGATTATGAAGAATTAAGTATTTATCTTCCCACAATGGTTTAGATGACATCTGCCTGAAGGTTATATATAGAGGGGACCTTTCTCCTTCTAATTTATTAAAACATCTTAGAAAGTCATATATAGTCAGATGAACTCTTCTCTAAGATTGTCCTTGTATTAAGTCTCCACCTGGATAGTGCTAAGTATTAGGCAATTATTTAAAAGATACTAATTACATTGAAGATGTTGTCCTCCTTCCAGCAAAATGTGTGAAAAGAAGGTAACCATTCTGAATTGATTATGATGTCTATTTGAAAACAATGATTGCAATTATGTTTGGCATTTGGGGGCCTATCATAGGAAACAGGCAGCTTAAACAGCAAACTTACAATTTTGCCTTTTTGTTCTGTGAGTAAAATGTTGCCCATCTCAGTTCCACAGTACTGGAGACCAGAATCCTCCCATTCATGAACAAAAGCCCAGAAGCAGTAATAAGGATGACATCCCAGCAGAGAGAGAAGTCACACTTGGCATTTTCTGTCCTCAAAGTGCCTACCACACCTCCCTTATTGCTGTACCTCTATATTTTATGCATAAAGGAAGAAGAAGATCATGTTATCCTTTTTACCTTTTGAATCCAGCTATTCTGGCAGGTGTGAGATGATATCTCTCTGTGGTTTTGTCTTCATTTCCCTGATGGTTAATGATGTTGAGTATCTTCTATTATTGATTTTTTATTTTAATTCCAATACAACTAACATACAGTGTTCTATTAGTTTCAGGTGTACAGGGTTGTGATTCAATAAATCCCTACATTACTCAGTGGTCATCATGATAAGTGTACTATTTGATCCCCATCACCTATTTCCCTCATTTCCCTACTCACCTCCCCTCTGGTAACCATCAGTTTGTTCTATATAGTTAAGAGTCTGTTTTCTTGGTTTGTCTATCTTTTCCCCCTTTGCTTGTTTGCTTTGTTTCTTAAATTCTGTGTGTCCATAAAATCAGACAGTTTTTGTCTTTCTCTGATGGTCTTTTTTGCTTTAGCATTTTACTCTCCTCCTCCATCTGTGCTGTTGCTAAGAGCAAAAATTCATTCTTTTTTATAGCTGAGTAATATTCCATTATCTATATCTAGGTCTGTATCACATCTTCTCTGTCTTTTCATCTATCAGTGTGTGCTTGGGCTACTTCCATTATTTGGCTATTGTAGGTAATGCTATAACAAACGTGGGGGTGCTTGTATCCATTTGAATTAGTGCTTTTGTATTCTTTGGGGTAAATACCCAGTAGTGTGGTTACTGGCTCATAAGGTAAGTCTATATCTAACTTTTTGGGGCACCTCTATACTCTTTTCCACAGTGGCTGCACCAGTTTGCATTCCCACCAGATGCTGAGCATTTTTACATGTGTGTGTTGGAAGAGGGCGATGTTTAAAATGCTCACATGGTGCTCTCATCATGAAACTTCTTCAAAGTTTCCAAAATAACACCCCAGCCAGCCAGCTGTCATCTTCCCTCCTGTAGCCCTGCCAGAACCAGTTTGCCTGACAGGCCTTAATAAGCCTTGCTCTCATGCTTGGCATATATACTCAGTAAGAATAAACAACACCATGTACTGTAGTTATTCCTTTTATATAAATAAGACAGTAATATTATGAGAAAAACATCCTCCAAGTCCATGTAATTTTTTCACTTTAATCAAAATATGTACTAGTTCCAGAGCCAAACATTTTAGATGGGAGTGTCTGCTCCTTACAAGATTGCTTTCCAGATAGGGTGATGTGTGTGATTCATTATCAACCCCAAGGACACTTCATGACAGGGCTCTGAGCATCAGACTTCCTGCCTGTAGAGTCCAGCTGCTCACAGTTACAAGCATGAATATCAGAGGCAGAAAGTTTCAAACTTTCATTCTATTTTTTCCATTTCCGAAATAAGAATCTACAATAAGCTGGATTGTTCTGGTTTTCATAATATCCTTTCTTTGTTCTCTCATTTAAGCACTTTGGAATACTTATGTCTCTCCCTCCATCTTTCACTTTTAAGACATTCTTTGTAGTGACATGGAGTCCCCAATCCAGGAGTTTTGACATGTGGATGATGGACATTGTGAGACCACAGAAGGAGTTTAGGCATTACAAAGTTCTGGTATGTCTTGGCTGGGAACATCCAAACCCAAAATTATTTAATGGTGGTACATACTTCCTGCTGCTTTTACAACCAAATTATGGTGTGTGGATTATGATGATGATGGGGCATCTTTAGGAAGAACTAGAAAATATTGCGCTATTGGACAGAGTTAGGTGAGCAGACTTATTCACAAAATTAGGTGTCTTCCAATTAGGCTGTTCTTCCAATGCAGAGACCCTCCTTATTTTTGCTAGGCCCTCCTGACTATGCCATTCCTCTCATTACTTGTACTGAATGGTCCTCTCAGTGACAAACTAAGAAGAGTTTCAGTACCCAGGACAGTTCATTGCTGGCCTTATCTACTCTGTATTGAGAATCTGAGATCAGAACTCTGAATTTGAGTCTCACCTTATGAAAGTGTCAGAAAACTCAGAAAGATGAGATATCCAATAAATGTGGGAATATTTTCAGAGTGTTTTCGGATGTACAAAGCTAAGGAGAAGAAAAAATAACTTTACTATCAGTTTCAATGGCTGTGGTCATGTAAATTTAAAGACATTAACAGCAAAAATGTTCTTTCATATGTACATGGAGGCGTCAAACAGAAATGAAATGAAAACCCCAAAGAGGTGGTCAGATCTGGAGGCTTATACACCACTTTAACAACAAGGCAATACATTTGCAGAGAAGTGTCCAGACAAAGGAAAATGGTCTTGAGCTTCAAGTGGTGGCAAATTCTGGGAAAGTAAATATGTGGGCAAATGAATGTAAGATAAATGTCATTTCAGTAAAGACTCTTTATACAGATGTTAGTTGGGGCCAGTCTTCTCTTTCTTCTGGAGAGGGGATGAGGAACACCTTCACAAAGGGAGATTTATGCTCTGCCTTTGGGTAGAAAGAGGGAGGGGGGAGACATTTTTCTGCATTTACTGTTTTTAAGCTGCATTCAGCTCAAAATAATACTTACGTAAAAGTAGCATGTTTTGGGATGGCATATTCTGATCCCCTTTACCACATGTGAGAAACTGTAAATGTGATGGATATTGGAAAGATTTCCACTAGGAATTAAACATCAGGATCAGAAGACTCATGGAATTAAACATATGAATGTAATGAATATGGAAATACTTTTATCCAGACATAAAATATTACATCGGACAACTTAATCACATGAACAGCCCTATAAATGTCATGGGTCTTGGAATGTTTTCAGCCAGAAGTCATACCTTTGAGAACATCAGAGTATAAAGTATATACTTTATACTTTATATAAAGTATGTACTTTATATAAAGTATAAAGATGTATGTAGGGAAATTTTCAACCACATGTCAGGGCTAGGGAAAGGTAGCAGAACTCAGAGAAGGTCCTACAATCTATTAAGATCATGCACAAGGATGTTCCTCAGGAAGTTCCTCACTATTCATAAGAGAACATTCATAGTCTAGTCAGGCTGCTATAAGAAAAATATCTGAGACCGTGTGGCTAAATAGCAACCATTTATTTCTCCTAGTTCTGAGAATGGAAAGTCCAAGATCAAGGGCTGGCAAATTTTGTTGTCTGGTGAGGATCCACTTCCTGGTTCATAGACAGCCATCTTCTTGTTTGTGCTCACATGGAGGAAGGATTGAGGGAGTTCTTTGGCACCTCTTTTATAAGGACACTAATGCCATCTTTGAGGGATCTGCTCTCCTGACCATCATCTCCCAAAGGCCTTCGCTTCAAAATACCAACACATTGGGGATTAGGTTTGAACGTGGGAATTTTGGAAGAACACTTTAATTCAGTCTAGAGCAAGAACTCACACTGAAATGAGACTCTTGAAATGTCCATAGACAGTTTTTCAGCCATTAAGGATAATTTTAGGCCTTATTGGACATCAGGAAATTCTCCGAGGGAAAGAAACACTGAAGGTAATGAATATAGGAAACACTGTGTGTAAATTCAACCTTCAGTAAACTTCCATTGTGGAGAAACACAGAGAGTAATAATAATGTGAATGTTTTTTGTCAAAAGATTGAATCTCGCATGGAGGTTCCTCAAAAAATTGAAAATAGAGCTACCTAATGACCCAGCAATTGCACTACTAGGTATTTACCCTAAAGATACAAACATAGTGATCCGAAGGGGCACGTGTACCTGGACGTTTATAGCAGTAATGTCCACAATAGCCAAGTTATGGAAAGAACCTAGATGTCCATCTACAGATGAATGGATAAAGAAGAGGTGGTATATATATACAATGGAATACTATGCAGCCATCAAAAGAAATGAAATCCTGCCATTTGTGAAGACGTGGATAGAACTAGACAGTATTACGCTTAGTGAAATAAGCCAATCAGAGAAAGACAACTATCATATGATCTCCCTGGTATGAGGAAGTGGAGATGCAACGGGGGTGGGGGTTAAGGTGGTAGGAAAAGAAAAAATGAAACAAGATGGGATCGGGAGGGAGACAGACCAAAAGAGACTCTTAATGTCATAAAACAAACTGAGGGTTGTGGGGGAGAGGGGGGTTGGGAGAGGGGGGTGTCAGGAGAGGGTGGTGGGGTTACATTATATGTTTAAATAAAAATAAAAATTAAAAAAACAAAAACAAAACAAACAAACAAAAAGATTGAATCTCACTAAGTAGAGAATGAGGAAAACCTAGAAAGTAATAAATGTGTGGTAACTACAGCCAAAAGCCACCTTTCTCTGTACTACAGAAAATGTACTGAGTACTAGAGATCTCCTAGTATACCAACCAGATTAAAAACCTTATGAAGGTAATGGATTTGGGAAATTCTAACAGAAGTCAATCTACAGTTCTATGTAGTAGAATGTGGGTGTCTGTGCTAAAATAAGTCCCATGAAAGACTTCTTCACCCTTTATAGTCTCTGTCTCCTGTCTCTACTCTGAAGATGGAAGAGTACCACCGCATGGCAAGAGTTGGGCTCAAGAATTACTGTGCAGAAAATTTCCTTCCTCTAAGCAATCTGACTTTTGTGAGGAAGAAAAAAACTTATTCTGTCCTGAGCTTTTATAGGTTTGGGTCTATTTGTAACTCATATATCCTATATGTATATGACACTTTGTAAAGTGCCATGTAGGTTATTTCTTAGGAAAGCCACATGGGAGGAACTGACAATATCCTGAATGACCATTAGCTATTAAACACGACTCTTTTTTATGTAAATAATAAGATTTGTTTCCTGTTTCCTTATGATTACATTATGAATCTTTTGTAGTAATACAAGTGTTGAAGATATAGTACTTCATACCAGGATTACATATTGTTAACCAGTCCCATTAATAGTGATATTAAATTGGGTAATATTATTTTAAAAAAGAACACTGAATTTCTAAAATTTGATCCATGATCAAACTTCTGGGCTATACTGCCTCCGAAGCAAAATCCAAAGAAAGCATTTTGCCTCATTATGTGGTATTATAGGCAGAGAGTTACTGAAAAATCAAACATTCTCATTCCACGGTTGTCTGCTGCTCTTGCAATAAAGGAAATAAGGAAATAACCATAACCATGAATTACCCAAACCAGATGTCCATAATCCATTAGAGGTAGTAAATGTATGACCCTGCTCATCCTGAATCATCAGAGTGGGCAGGGCTTCTAACATTGCTCTGGGGTCAGGGAAGCTGTACCTATGGGTAACTCTTGAATGCCTTGAATGGAAAAGCTTGGAATGCAGGCTGATAAAGCACAAGGCTGGGGTGTATGACTGAGAGAGCTGTTCTCTTGTCCTCTGAAAATCAGATACACGTGGCCCACTCCTGTTCTACATCAGTGCTGGTAATTGTACATGGGTATGGAGTCTTATTGTAGGTGATGTTGTATCAGGTACATTACCAAGCAGACCTCAAATAGGACGCTTCTTTATTGCTGCAGCTACTACCCTAGACAAAACCTTCCATAAATCACTTCCATATTCAGCTAAGATAAAGCACCAGAAATCAAAATGCGGCACTGCCTTGGCATATATAATCCTCAGATACTGGCATTTAATCAAGCTGTAGAATTTAACAAGCAACAATGCTTGTTAAAAATCAAATGCTCAATGGTTGTTTTGTGGTTGTTTTGTTTTGTTTTAATCTGAGGATGAACCAAGGATCCTTTTAAATTTACAAAATATTTCTTGGGGAGATCTCAGTGATGATGTAAGTAATATTTACTTTGAACCCGTGTTGTTGAAATACTAAATTTAGTTAATAAATCTTCCCTTGTGGTCTCATCAGGTAAATATTGTCAACAATCTCTCACTGCATGTGCAGAATTGCTAAATTATTACAACCAGCAGTAGTGGTTTTTGATCATTTGAAATAAGTGGCCATGTATGATTTGTGTTTGGTAGTGAAAGGGGGTGGGAGGGCAGGAGCAGGAGAGATTTTCACATTACTGAGATGTCCTGAAACTAAATTTATGGGTTTTTTTTTCAGTTAAAATTAAATGTACAATTTTCATAGGATTTTTCTATGTAATTTTAACTAAAGGTTAGTTCTTTTTTAAAAAAATTAAGAACTGACTTCAATTCTTCTCTCATTGATTGATAAGGTGCCTTTGGACACTTAGGCCATAATGTGGAAAGATTACACCATAAAGAGGAATGTTTCTTGATATCAGATATGAAGGAAGCTTCTCAGATCGAGGGGATCAATGACTGTCCTGAGCACTGATCATATCAATGTTGACTTAAAATATGCGGGAAATATTCTTGGTCTAAGTATCTGGGAATATTGCAAAATAAAATACCATCTTGCCTTCTGCCAGATAATTTTTGTTTGGGTTTTATTCCTTTTGTGTCATTGTAATACTGTCACTTAAGCAACTAAAAATATAGGTGCTACCAGCGGATGACCAGGAAAGTCCATCTCCCCTTTACAGGGTCAATGTCCCCCCATACATCTTCTGATACATTAGACCTGTCTCACTCACTGCTCTTTGTATTCATAGCAGAATGCTGTTGAAGTCACTGACTCTCATGTGTCTTTACAGGGTGATAAGGACTGAGGGTTCAGCAGCTCCCTACTCATTGCTCTATGCACATCTTCTGGAAATTAGCTGCTGGCCTGGTCCCTGTTCACAGTTCTGCTTCTTTGCTCTCCAGAATTTGTGGTCCTTCAGTTCAGAATGATTTACTTTGTCTCTGAGGTCCACAAGCCTCAGATGGAGTAGCTTGCTGCTTTAGCAGTATTTATAGTGTAGGAAGCAGCACCTTACGTCTTCCTTGAGAAGCCTTTGCCAGTCCTTCCCCACGTGCAGGCTGGTTAGCCTGCCTTCTGCTCTCCGCCACTTGTACATTTCCAACCCTGCAGAGCTAATGCTTCTCCAAGCTTGGCTTCAGTACTGATGCAGTGGCTGTGTTCCAGCTCGCCACTCGTGACACAGACTTGCCAATTGAGGCATCAAAGGTGTTGAGAAAACTAAGAAGCTTCTTACAGTAGCCAGAGCCAGTCTGTATCCCAGCCATGCTGGCCCTTAATCACAGCCTCACCTCTGTTGTAACTGTCAGCTGACTCTTCATCTTGATCCAGTGTTGACGCCCTATTGAATGGAGTTTACTTCCGACCACTAAATTTAGGTAGGAAATGTATAAAATGGGCCACGTACATTTTTTAACATCACAAATGCCTCAAGAGTATGTGTACTTCTTTGTGCATTTGCCTTCTCCCATGGCTGTTGTCAACACATCGTGTTGTTTTGACATCATTTGTCCAGAACTGACACAGAACCTAAGGTTCCTGCAATTCCTAGTCATTCGGTTAGCTCGGACGAAGAAAGAAGCCTCAATGAGCGTAGAACCAGGTCCCTCAGGAAGACATATGAGAGAAATAAAAGACAAAGTCCCTGCTTTGGAGGAGTTTGTGATTTACTGTCACAGTCTCGACAGACTTATAAAGATTTCAAACATTTGAAATGCTTATTTTATATTGCACCAACACCAGAGCCCCAGAACTGCCAAGAGCAATTGCAGGGAAAACTAGCAAATCCTATCTGCTAAGGTTCATGTATAGAATTTTTTTTTAGAGAAACGAATGGTAAGCCCTGTTTATAAGGTGGTAGGACAGGTTCAGAGGAAGAAAACAACCATTCTAGAAGGAGATCATCACACGCAAAAAATGGCATGGATGGTAATGAGAATTATTAGGTCACCTTCTGGGGGGCAGCATGCAGATTTGGAGTAAAGATTGCTGGCAACAGAGAAGGGAAAACTGAGATTTCTGAGCAGGTAGAGCAAGACTGGGACCATCAGTGGGAGGCTTGGAACACCACGCACAGGTGTTGAACCCAGTAACTCAGCACTCAATGATTCAAGGCAAAGGGGCAGCTCCCTTGCTTTGTTTTGCATTTGCCAGGTGTTGTGAAGATATTTACTTGATATTTTCAAATTGGAGTCAGTTCATTCTCAATGCCCTTGTCTAACACTCATGGTCCAATTAGGAGAGAAAAAACACACAGTAACTTGAACTGGGAAAACTGAATATAAAGAATTCTTATTTAGAGCAGGGGATTGGAGCAAGAGATTGGCCAGTAAAAAGGTAAACAGCTCCAGAGAATATAAGAAAATCAGATTATAAGGAGCAGTCATGACCCTTAGAGCTTAGACAAACTATCCAAGGAAGAGCCTTCCCCCACCTTCCCACCTCAGGACTATAAATCCAGACCTCGCTGGAGAGGGAAGAACTGTGACTCATTAAATGGCGGAGAAGCCACTGTGGTGTGGTGATGGTGGAACATGCTCAGATCTGCCTTTGGGTGCCAGGAAACACTATTCACTAGGAGGTGCCCCGTCTCCTGTGACATCTCTGCTGACACCTCTCACTGACCACACATTACCTCATACTAGCTGACAAAGGAAAGTATTTAAAGTGTCCATCTCAATTTTTGCAGAGCAGGCAATGAAGAATGAATTTGCAGCTGAGGTAATAAATTAACCACTGGAACTCCTTAACTTCTCATTTCCTGGAAATTTGCCAGTGTCCTCATCTTTAACTTATCCTCTAGGTTATTTGTGCCTGATGAAGTCACATGCCTTTTAAGAAGAAAACAATGAAGAGGGACGCCTGGGTGGCTCAGTTGGTTAAGCAGCTGCCTTCGGCTCAGGTCCTGGGATCGAGTCCCACATCGGGCTCCTTGCTTGGTGGGGAGCCTGCTTCTCCCTCTGCCTCTGTCTGCCACTCTGTCTGCCTGTGCTCGCTCACTCTCTCTCCCTCTCTCTGACAAATTAAAAAAAAAATTTAAAAAAAAACAATGAAGAGACCTCTAAAATCAGCTTTTCATATACAGACAGCAGTAAGACTTGCAATCATCCCAGTCCTAAAGACCCAAATAATTAAATTCCTGCACATAATTAAGTTGTATAGGACCATTACTAACACCATTATTTGAAAGTGCTCTTCAGGATGTAGACATTATTATTATAATAAAAGGAGAGGAGTTGATGGTTCATTTTAAACTGTGTTATATGAATTCATTAGCCTAAGGATTATTACAGTCCTATAATGTGAAGCAGTTTCTAGTATATAACTATTATGAAATAACCCGATTACATTTAAAAGGTGAAGGACTATTTTATACATATTTTCCAAGAAATTCGATTCAGTCTCTCTAGTTTTTGATACAGATAAGTCTTTTAAATTAAGTCAAAGTTATATAAAATTCAGAGCACAGGTTAGATTAATGATATCTAATGATATCTAATGATACCATTAAATGATAAGGATATAGAAGTGGAAACTATGGATATTATGCATATAGCTGGATGGTCTCAAAAATGCTTTGAGGGGCACCTGGGTGGCTCAGTAGGTTAAAGCCTCTGCCTTCAGCTCGGGTCGTTATCCCAGGGTCCTGGGATCGAGCCCCTCATGGGGCTCTCTGCTCAGCAGGGAGCCTGCTTCTCCCTCTCTCTCTGCCTGCCTCTCTGCCTACTTGTGACCTCTGTCTGTCAAATAAATAAAATCTTTCAAATAAATAAAATCTTTAAAAAAATGCTTTGAGCACATCAGAGTAGGTGTTTTTGCAGTAAATACAAAGGATGATTATAATGATGACAATGATGATAATGATGTCTAGAGACAATTTTTAGTGTTGTGAAAGGTTCTGAAACTGTCCTAACCCTGGCTAAGGTTTCTGTTTTGGTCGTCTGCAAGTTATTAGATTTCTCAATGTCAAATACTCTCTGGAAAACATCAATCAATCTGAGTGTTAAACGTTTGGAAGCATAATTCAATAATTTGTCTTCCATTTTGAGTTCCTAGATTATATCCAACAAATAGAACTTTCTAGGGAAAAACAGCCATTCATTCCATAACTCATAACTAAGCACCTACCTTATGACAGGCATTTTGTTTTTCAGCTCAGGCTGCTGTAACAAATACCATAGACTGGATGGCCTGAGCAACAGAAATGTATTTTCTCAGTTCAGGAGGCTGGAAGTCTAAGATCGGGGTGCCAGCATGGTCAGTTTTGACTCTTGGTGAGAGTATTCTGCCTGACTTGTAGATAGCTTCTTCCCACTGTGTCCTCACATGGTGGAGATAGAGAGCTCTGGTGTCTTCTCCTCTTCTCACAAGGGTACCAGCCCTATTGGGTTAGGACCCCTTCGTTATGACCTTCCTTAACCTTAGTCACCTTGTCACAGGCCCTGTCTCCAAATGTAGTCATGTGGGGATTAGGGTTTTAAAATAGGAATTTGGGGGCTGGGGGGGCACAGTTCAGTCCATAGGACTATGTCTTCAGGATTCCTAAACTATTAAGCTGCAAAGTGCCAGGTACTGTGCTAAAAACATTACCATATGGTCACTGAGTCCTTACTATGACTTTGAATTTAGTAATAAATGTAGATAAATTAAGGTCTAATAGGTTAAGTAAAATGTCCAAACTGAGAAAGCTATAGGTAAACTCACAGCCCAGATTCAAGTTCAGCTCCTTCCAACCCCAGGGTTGGTGCTCTTTCCACTGATACGTTATTGCCTTAAAAAATACATTGTCCAGGGCGCCTGGGTGGCTCAGTGGGTTAAAGCCTCTGCCTTTGGCTCAGGTCATGATCCCAGGGTCCTGGGATTGAGCCTCATATCAGGCTCTCTCCTCGGCGGGGAGCCTGCTTCCTCTTCTCTTTCTATCTGCCTCTCTGCCTACTTGTGATCTCTGTCTGTCAAATAAATAAATAAAATCTAAAAAAAATTTAAAAAATACATTGTCCATATATTATAAGCAAACAACTTATTCGACTTTTTATTCAATGGGTTGAAGAGCTATTTTGGTACAGATAGCTATTTTGATATTGGGTACAGATAATTTGAGGAATTGTGCCCTTGTCTTTTTGATCCTATAACTTAGGACCCTTTTCTCAACACACACACACACATACACACACACACTGGAGAGAACAAAAGCAGGAGCAAAAACTTTATTTTGAATTAAACAAAGAGATAAGTACCATCCTGAATGACAAAAATATAAAAGAGAAAGCAAATAGAAGAATGGTTAATGAGTTATCCAAGATGAATAAAGTTGGTCCTCTTTACCACAGCAAGGGGAAGAAGGAAGATAACAAGCAAAAAGGCTCTCTTCTGTGGGAGTCTTGAAAAGTCTTAGAAATTGGAGACCTTGAGCACCACAGGAGGAAAAGTGCTGTGGCTGAAAAGAGGGGAGGGTATTTAAAATCTGTATAAGGAACAGATAGAACACCTCAGAATTTTGCCTCCACCCCACATGAGTAAAAGACAAATTTTCCCCCACCTCCATGGAATATACAGGGTTTTGTCCTGGTGGGAGTGGGGGAAAGAATTAGATGTGTTCTAGATTAAGGACATCAGGCACCAAGGAGGAAAGGGTGTTGGACTTAAAAGGGGGGGATTAAGTACACTTCCTAGTGAACAGTGAGACTCTTCCTGTATTGTTTCCCACCCCAGCTCTAGCAGACTGACATCCAGAATCATATCTTAAGTAGAAGACTGTAGGGTCCTTCCATGAAGAAATGGAACCACACAAGAACTACAGGTACTGAAATGTGAATATTCCCCCCAAAATGCTAGCTGGCTATCCTATTGCCCTGCAGGAAAACCCTTTAGTGTTCCATCCTTCCAATACCCCAGAGATCTTCTGAGAATCTCTATGGTGCCTCACTCTTAAATATCAATGGACACAAAAGGACCATGTGACATTTGAATAAAGTCTTCAACATGAAATACAGAAACTAAAATAAATAAAGAGGGAAACAGAGCTCAGGGGAAACAGAAACAGTACTGAACAGAACAGAATCAAATGTCAAAAACTATAATTAAAATGCTCAGAAAGCTAAGAGAGGAAACACAAAACAAGAAAAAGAAGCTATGTAAAAAAAAAAAAAAAGGACAATTAAAGACTAAGGAAAAACACTTGGAAATGTTAAGTGGTGTAGCCAAATAATGCCTTTCAATGGAAGGATCTCTCAGAATATAGAACAAAGAAAGACAGACAGCATAGAGGGAGAAAAGGTAAGAAATTAGACTATCGATGCAGAATGCACAAGATCCAATTAATGTGGGTTACAGAAAGATAGAACTTCAAAGAGAGTAAAGAAAAATTTTTAAAAGAAATAGAACAGCATTTCCTAAGATGATATTTATTTCTAGTTTGAAAAGCTACCAAGTACTCAGACAATGAGTGAACAATGTTATACTCCAAGGTACATCATAATGAAATTTCAGAACACTGGGGAGAAGGAGAGGATCCCCAAAAGCATGTGGAGAAAACAAAGGGACAAAATGTAAAGGAAAAGGGATGAAATAGTATCTGATCTCTCAAAAGACATATTGGAAGCTGAAAGACAATAGAGCAATGCCTTCAAGATACTGAAAGAAAATGTCTGTATCCAAGAATTCTATATCCAGCCAGACTACCAAATAAAGGGGAAGGTGGAAAGGACATTTTCAGGCATACAAGCACACACAAAAGTGTATCCCTCTGCACCATTATTCAATAAGTTAAAGAATGTGGTCCACATAGCCAAAAGAGTGAACCAAGAAAGAGGAAGACAAATGGAGATCCAATATGGGAAAGAGATGAAGGAAACCTCCAGTATGAGACTCAGAGGAAATCCCAGCATGACAGCTCTGCTCCTAGCCAGAACACAGCCAGTCAAGATGGGAGCAGAAAACCACCAGAAGACTCTAGGAGGTATGACGTGTCCAGGGGAGAAACAGACCAAAACATTAAATAAGAAATTTGACCATGTAGAAAATCATACTGAGAAATATTTATAGAGTTGTTGGAGGTTGTGGAAAAACAACCAGATGTTTCCCCCAAAAATGAGTAAATAAAAAAGTGGTTATTAACTCTAGAACAATAAAATATAATTCAAGAGAGGAAATGGAGTCCTATTAACTTTCTGGTTCAGCAGTGAACAATTCATACATAGGCATTATCATGAAAACACTGAATATGTATGGACCTAACCAAAGCTGAAGTCTAATTATATTGGGAATAGGGGAAGAATATTCACTTATCATAAAGGAAATTCAGCCTTTATTTCAGTAGTCAGTGTATAAAGCAGATATGTTAAAAGGTAATAGTATTTGTACTACTGAGAAATATGGAAGTAATGCCAGAAGAAACGTCTCAAAGAGTTGAAAGGAATTACCTCTGAGGGATGAGGAAAAGGTAGGATATAAGAGACTGAAATTTTTTATTACAAGAATTGTAGCACGGTTTGACTTTTAACTCTTTGTATATGTAATATTCCTATTAAAGTAATTTTTTTTTGGAAAAGTGGATAAAAATCCTCACTTTGTATCCAGGGCAGTATTTTGGAGTGAGAGGGAATCTTTTAAAAGCAATGCAATGGAAGCTATCATTTGGCTCTTGGAAGGAAACCAAAAACCACACACATCAGAGATGAATATTTACTTATCTATATGCCAGATTCATGTGGGTTGATAACTTGAATTAAATTGAATGTATATAAAACCATTGACATCAAATAATTCCTCAACTATACATTTGGAAATGTACTTGAATTTTCAGAACTCCTTAATTATTCTGTGATCTTTTTGCAGTTTTTTAAAAAGATTTTATTTATTTATTTGACAGAGAGAGAGAGAGGTCACAAGTAGGCAGAGAGGCAGGCAGAGAGACAGGGGGAAGCAGGCTCCCCGCTGAGCAGAGCCTGATGCTGGGCTTGATCCCAGGACCCTGAGACCATGACCTGAGCCGAAGGCAGAGGCTTGACCCACTGAGCCACCCAGATGCCCCTCGTTTTGCAGTTTTAAGGTGTTGGGGAAGGTATTTTGGATTACAAATAGACTGATGGCCAAATAAGCCTCGTTAGAGCACCCAGTACTAGCATTAGTTATGCAGGATCTGTCCTCTCGCCTCTCCAGCAGAGTTGGAAAACCTGCCATCCATAAGTGACACAGAGCTCTCTCTAGAACTAACGCGCTTGAGAATTTTGCATTTTTAGGGTCAGTATACATGAATTCCAAAGGAAAGTGTGTCCTTCTTCCCCAAATAAGGAAACTTTGGGTATTAAGCACATACTAGCTAACTCTTGATTGATTCCGCTAATGGAGGGAATTGCACAGATAATCTAAAACACTGAATGAGAAAATATTTGTTTGGTTTTGGACCATATTACATGACTTTAGAAGCCTATTTATCCCTTACATGTTGCTTCCTTCGGTTGACTCAAATTAAAGACAGTTAACTTTCCCAAGTGAACATACGCTGTGGGTGGGGAAGGCAAGAGGCAAGCTCGGTTGAAAGTAGGACAGTAATAAGTGTATGTTGACTGTGTTTTGGTATCACATTATTTCCCAGACAGTCTATCTTATCTCCAAGTGGAATGCCAAGCAACTTGAGAAGAGGCGAAAGTAATGAAAGTTTGAATGTCAAAATACACCAGGCATTCCTTCTGATCCCCAGCAATGCACAAGATAGAGTTGGCACTATCTGACTTTAGATCATCTGTCTGTGAGTGAAACCAGAGTCATGATAGCTTCACTGGAATGGGGCCATGCTACCCCCTTCCTCACGCACCATGGAGAATATAACATGCTCAATAAATTATGGGGAGAGGATATATGCGTGCACTAATTGTGTCATCAAAGAGGATCTGCCCTCTAACTTACAGAATGATTTTCTCCCAGTAAGCCCAAGATAGCCTTCATTTGTGGTCAACTTGGGAACCAGAACTGCCTTCTCCTGGGGAGAGAATAGTACTTCTTATTGTTGGCAGTTTCCTTTAAGTAAAATATGACAGGGTTTCTCTGGTGCTAATCACTCTTTTTTGCTGATGTGCTCTGGCCTGTGGTTTCAGTGACAAATTCATTCTTAAGCTAAGCTTTATATGAAAGGAGAAATAAATGAGAGATTACAAAATTCCATGCTAAAATATTTACTAGACTACTCCTTCACATCCTCAGAAGATTAAGTTCTATCAGACCTTTTTAAAAAAATATTGCACTTCCATCTTTATTGAGATATAATTGGCATATAATTCTGTGTACATCAGAACTTTCTTTTATTTTTCCATAGAAAAAAGACTTCTTCAAAAGTGTGATGGGTATCTGTTGTCTGTGCCTATGTTAGCCATTGTTTTTGAAGTAATACATAAATAATGAAAACAACCCAAGTTTTACAACCAGACATAACAAAATAGACATTAAAAATAATAAATCTTTTGGTTACCACTCTTAAGTTCCTCAGGAGTAATAGTTAAAATGCTTCACACTGAGATTTTCTACTGACCCATAACTGGTGAGTTTCACAAATTGGTTTATTTTATATTTCTCCCCTGGAGTAATCTGGTTGTTCTAGAATAAATAAAGAATAAAAGTGAATAAACATAAGTAGAAATGTCTCCAACTGAAAATTTTTCTTTTCTTCCCTCTCAATTTTCTGGGCCCCATACATCTAACATTTACAGAATAAAGCCTCTCTCTTGGAAGGTTTCTCTCCTCTTTCTCCTCATTAGCCATAGATAAAGGGTGTTTTTCCCTTCCATGTGGAAATAAAGCCACTTTTACCGCCCCCCACCCCATTCTCTCCCATGACCTGGGTCCCTCTGTTGCACAAAGAACATGATAGGAGAGGACTGGAGGACATCACACTTCCATCTGCCACCAGGGCTGATTATAAGACATTTGCTTCGAGTCTCAGCTCTGAAGATTTGCCCTTCACCAGCTGGCATCCCGAATGTTCAGAGATGGTCAGACTAAAAGCCAGCACCTGCCTCCAGAGTGGTTGTTGTTCTTAAAGTCTTGTAATAATCCGTGATTTTTTTTCTCTTTAGTTTTCTCTGGGTTTATGAAGTTCAAAGCTGATCCCCTTTTCGGTCTGACTTCAGTGATATTTAGCCAGGGGTTTTTAAAGTTTATTTACTTATTATCTCTTTTGTCTTTAGGTCTTTTTCAAGTAAATTCACCATGGCCTCTGTTCTGCAGAGCAGGGCACAGATGCCTGCCAGAATCTGCAGTCTGAACTTGGGATAAAATTGGCTCATCTGGGAGGCATTTCCCCTTCATATCACTTGTGTTGGGGGAGACCTGACTTTTTCACCCAGTTTTCCTTTTGATTGAGAGAATCTATAAGGTTATTATTGTTTTCAGTCTTAACTACTTCTACTACTGGGTCTGTTATGCGTAAGATCAAATGCATTCTGTGTATGTCATATACATTATGATTATCATATACATTAGGATTCTTTTATATGGATTTTCTTGAAAGGTTTATAGAAATTTATATGCTTATTTTTAGCCCTCCAGGGTCAAGGTAGAGCAGTAGGAGAAATCTAGTGCCCTATGGAGAGGTATAGGTCACAAGCATTTACCCCTGGTCACACTGGAATCACCGAGAGAACCTAACAAATTATTGATGCCTGGAAACTTCTTCCCCTTCCTGCAGAGTTATTAAATCATTTGGTTTGAAATGCAGCCTGGCATTTAAAAAACTCCCCAGATGATTTCAGCAGGCAACTGAGGATAAAACAGCTGATTTTGTTTAAATTAAGATTCTAGGGGCACCTGGGTGGCTCAGTGGGTTAAAGCCTCTGCCTTCGGCTCAGGTCATGGTCTCAGGGTCCTGGGATGGAGCCCCGCATTGGGCTCTCTGCTTAGCGGGGAGCCTGCTTCCTCCTCTCTCTCTACCTGCCTCTCTGACTACTTGTAATCTCTATCAAATAAATAAATAAAATCTTTAAAAATATAAATAAATTTAGATTCAAGCCCCCCTGAGAAAAATCTAACACAGGGCTCTATCTTCAGTCTACAGCCTCTAAAAAATGCCAGCACATAGCCCATTCACAAAGGAACTTTCCACCCATTTTGGTAAGAATTGCAGGATTTTCTCAGATGGCTATTGAGCCATGATCTTATTCACAAGAGACCCTAAGAAATCTATTAGTGAGCTCTTCTGAGCTAGCGTAGTTCAAATCCAAGCATCATTCATGGATATCAACTACTAGTTCTTAGCTGAGTGTCACCTGCAGTAGGAGACTATAGCCACTGATAAAACATTTCCCATTTTTGAATTGACAGTAGTCAAAATAACTTGTCACTGAATTCACAGATTAGTCAAAATACTAATTATCAGGTGTCTCCTCTATCACCAGACAAATATTTCACTGACACAGTCATAAATTACAGTTGCAGTTTCTGAGTCTTTCCATTAGACTGGAGACCTGGGTCTGTTAGAATGATCAGTCCCATGGCTGTAGGTGCAAACTTCCCGCATCCT
>RCUC01119859.1:0-18620 GCA_003697995.1 Taxidea taxus jeffersonii | reverse complement strand
GGACACAACCAGAAGGACGGCAGAGACACAGGTCGCCCTCCCGGCAGGGGCCGGCCCTGCACCGGTGAACTCCGCCCCATGAAGGTGGGGGCGGCGGGGGTTCACTCGGGAGCCCGGCAAGGCTTCCGGGCCGGCCAACCCCGGGGCAGGCCGGACCGGGAGCGGCAGAGCCGGGCAGCACCCGCCGCGTTCCGGAAACGCGCTCGGGCAGGGGTTCCGGGAGAGGCCGTTACCGAAGCCGCGCTCCGAGCGGATGCGGCCGCCGGCGCGGGCAGTGGCCTCCAGGACCCGCAGCTGCCGGAAGGCCGGGTGGCGGCAGAGCCTCTGCGCGGCGCCCAGCCCGGCGATGCCGCTGCCCACCACCAGCACCCGCGGGCCGCCGCCCGAGCCCTCCGCGCGGCCGCCGCTCGACTCCATCCCGCCGGCCCGGGCCGTCCCCGTGCGCGCCCGCCCCCCCGAAGCGAGGAGGGCGCGGAGGGCACCGGGCAGGGGCGGGAGGTGGGGCGCGGGGCGGGGCTGGGGGCGGGGCGAGCCGGCGCAGGAGCGGTGGGGAGGGGCCGGGCAAGGGCTCGAAGCGGCTGGGAGGGGCGGGGCTGGAGGAGGGGCGGGGCGGGGTCGGGGGCGGGGGGGGGTGTGGGAGGGGCGGGGCGGGGCGGGGCGAGGGCTCGAGGTGGAGGAGGGGGCGGGGGGAGGGGCGGGGCGGGGAGGTGGGGCGAGCAGCGCCGGGTGAGGCCCGGCCCACGTGACCCTCGGGCGGGGTTTGGGGCTTCCGGTGGAGGGGCGGCGGGTCGGCCTGTCTGCTGCCGGGCGCGGTGGGCGCGTGTTCCCGCGGAGGGAGGATGGCGCCGGCCGTCCAGGCGGCTCGCGTCTGCTTCCGAAGGAGGCGTGGGACAGGCGACCGGGAGGTGGGGGAGGTGCCTCTCTCCTGCGGCAGGAAAGCGCCCTGAGCGCCTTCGCCCTGGGGCCCCGGGGAGCCTACGGCTGCAAGTCCGGGGGCGCTGTGGTGTCAGGGCGGGGCGGGGAGAGCTGCGCGTCCGGAGCGGGGCTGCTCCGAGTGGGTGCGGTCACAGGCGTTTATACACAGGAGGTACAGAGTTCAAGAGAAAGGGCAAGTGAAGAACTCTCTCGCGCGCCCGCCTTCCCCGCCTCCCACCCCAGGAGACACTTGGGGCATATTCAAGCGTGCAGGCCTTTCTAGAGAACTGCCCTAATTCAGGAAGGTCTGTCCGCGACTGTCCTGTGAGGGTCAGAAGGCTTCTGCCCTCCGCCCAAAGGCTTTCCTGTAACTAACGCCCGCTTCTTAGTCCTGCGCGAGATCCTGCTGTCCTAACCCAGCCGGAGGCTTCCGTGGACTTCCTGTGGCCACCCGTTCCAGCCAGTGAGGGTGGCCGGGATGGGAGGCTCTGCAGCCTTCGGCTACCACTCCTAAGTCAGCTCCAGACCGTAGGTGGTCTTCCTGTCGGGGTTTTCCCCGTGTCCAGAGGATTCCCTTCTGTTCCCCTGTGCTGGCCCTCCTCGGCCATCTATTCTTGTTTCTTGATTCACGCACCTGTTGGGGTGAAGCTGAGAAGAGGTGTCTGGGAGATCATTTTTTTAACGATACTGCAAACCTGAAAATGTCTTGGTTTCGCCCTCACACTTGATTTGGTTTGCCTAAGCACAGAACTCTAGGTTAGAGACCTCCTCCTTCAGGCAGTGAAGGCATTGTCTCATCCCTCCTAGGAGTGCTGTTAAGAAACTCACAGGCGGGGGCGCCTGGACGGCTCACTGGGGTAAGCATCTGACTTTCAGCTCAGGTCATGATCTCAGGGTCACGGAGTTGAGTCCTACATTGGGCTGTCTGCTCAGGAGGGAGCCTGCTTCCCCCTCTCTCACTCCCCCTGCTTGTGTTTCCTCTCACTGTCTCTCTGTGTCAAATAAATAAATACAATCTTAAAAAAAAAATGAAATTCCTACTTTAGGATGTCAGAGGTTTGAGACTGAACCTTGGATGTTCAGTGTGTTCTCTCCCATTCTCCCTCTTTACCTGTTGCTCTGCTTTCTGAATGATTTCTCCCCATGAGGCTTTGGTTTTACTGTCACAGCATTTAATTTCCAAGAGCTCTTCTTCCACACATGTCTGTTTTTAGAGAAATGTGCCGTTCTTCAAGAAAGCGATGTCTGAGGATATAAAAAGAAACACTGAAGTGTCCTCACTCTCCTGATTTGGGAGGTTTGCTCCAAATTTTTTCTTCTGTTTCTATCTTCCAGGAAGACACTTTACATGCTGGCGGGTAGTATTTGTTTGCTCATGAGGAGAAATAGGTCAAAGGGCTGTTTGGAAATAGGTTTGTAAGTGGGGCTCATTGAATTTGAGCTTGACTCTGCACTGCTCAGGGTGGGGAGCTGTTAAATGGGGAACCCCCCATCGGTATCTCTAAGTCCTTCCTTTGGGCTGGCCAGACTCCCCAGTAAGTGTCTTCCAGTGTCCTTCCTGCAGCATATAGGTCTGGCTGCTAGTATTTTTGAAGCCAAAGAGTGGACAGGAGTGGGGAGGGTCAGCATTCTGGGTGCTGGAGACCCACCTCCAACTGTGCCTCCTTCCAGAATCCCTCTGTGCAAAGACAGACATCCAGACTGCTGCCAGGATGGCCCAGGGACAGTACTGGTAATCGAACTGCTTCTTAAACATGAGAGAACCTGTTCAACTACTTCAAGGTGCTCAGGACTCATCCCGGAATAAAGACAAATCCCAGCCCTTATGGCATTCAGAAAATGGACATAGAAATATACATAAATATGTGATTCACAATGAAACATACATGCAAGGAGTACATGGGTTTTTGAGGAATGACGTTGGGAGAGGTGTTGCCATCGGCAGAAAGTGGTGTCTGAAAATCCTTGCAGAGTGCCCAGACCAAGGCTGACCCTTCTCCTGATACTGAACAGTTCCTGTGGCTGGTCATATAAGAAACCAAGCAGGTCAAGGTGCCCATGACTTCCAGGAACGGCCTGCTGTCGTCCTGCACCCATCCCAGCTCCCGGACACGGTCCTTAGCCCCCAGGGCTTGCATCATAGTCACGCAGGGAAAGCTCCTAGATGACAACACCCGTCAGACGGTGATCGTCCTGCAAGGTGCACCCTGAATCCGAAGGCTTGCACCTGACCGCTGCACAGCCCCCAGGTGGGGACACAAAGCCCTGGGCGGAAACCAGAGGTCATGGGGACCCAGAAGTGGGCTGTGGCACTGGGCCTTGGACCAGTTCACAGAGCTGACTGCCTGACCCCTGGCCTTGCCACTCAGTCCGACATCTCAGGCAATCTGACTGAGTCCACATATGTTTGGGTGCAGTCACCCTGCCCCCCAGTGTCACCTGTATGCTGGGAAGAACAGCTCTCTCTCTGGGGGAAAATTTACCCCCTGCCAGCACCCAAAGCAAAGCTGCTGGTCCAGGGGGCTTCCTTCTCAGAGGTCCCCCCACATGCCTCTGGTTCCCCCCCACCCAGGGTTCAACTCAACAGTGTCACTGAGCTGTGGCCAATGTCCCAAACGTCTGGTCTACTACTGGGGACACTTCAGCCCTTTGAGGTCCCAAACTCAGCAAAATGGCCGTGGTTCTCTGGGTTTCTCACAAGTATGCCCATGGTGAGGGCTGGTGGTGGAACCTGAGGGGCCCAACGGTTACCAAAGCAGCCTGTCCTTTTCCTACTCAAGACTGTGAAATAATCAAACCGTTCTTCACAGCAAGCTGGTCATTTATTCAGTGCCCAGAGAATGGAGAAGGGGAGCTCAAACTCTAAAGGTATCTTCCTCCTGATTTGGTCTCATGGTCAGGGTTATATGGGGTTAGGGTAATTAAAGGGCTGGTAAGCAAGCTGATTAGGGGTTTTTTAGGGAGGAGGAAGGGGGCTGTCTTGGATTCAGACTGCCACCTCTTTTTTTCCCTTAAATGGGTGCAGGTGGCTTTGCCAGTGCACTAATAGGTGTTTGGGGGTTTTTCCAAGATTTTATGTATTTGACAGAGAGAGCAGGGCAGAGCGGCAGGCAGAGACAGAGGGAGAAACAGACTCACCGCTGAGCAGGGAGCCTGATGGGCTTGATTCCAAGACCCTGAGATCATGACCTGAGCCAAAGGCAGAGGCTTAACTGACTGAGCCACCCAGGCTCAGTGTTTTTGTTATGACAATAACATGGTCATGATCCTGAGGTCATCTGGAGGGTTAGACTGGTCAGTTAGACTGGTTAGAACTGGGTCAGTGGGGCTTCTTTGGAGTTATGGCTTCTGGCCTGCACCTTAGTTTCTGGTGGCAAGCAGCACCTGTAAGCAGGGCTGGAAACGTGGGCTATTGTGGGCTGTTTGGAGCTTATTGGAGTCTCGAGGGACACACCCACTGCCCCTGACAAGGCAGCCCTGTGCCACCTTCACGGATTTGACTGTGGGACCGTGAGGGACATGTCTGTATGCTCATCCTTGGGTGAAAGAAGCCTCCTAGCAGGGGCTGTGGCCACTTTCAGCAGACCAGCTGGCTAGACACTGTCCTCTCTCCAGGTGACTGGCAGTGACTCAAGGCTGCAGCCCTATCTTCAGGTTGCATCGTCACTGTCCTCGCCCCATGAACTGGCTCTATCCCCCTTAAAACTACCCTGTGTTATGTTTTCCGCTATCCTGTCCCTTTATAGTCTGCCAGTGGCCACCCAGCAGTCGGCCCTAGTGAAGGTATTCCAACACTCGCTGACACTGCCTTTCCGGTCACAGCCATTCTAGTATGTAGGAAGTGGTGTCTGCCTTTCCCTAGTGATTAATGATATCGAGCACCTGTGTGTGTGCACTGGCCACTTGCATATCTTTATTGGAGAAATTCCTGTCTGATCCTTTGCCCATTTTTTTAAAAGTTTTTTTTATAGTAATCTCTGCACCCAACGTAGGGCTCAAACTCATGATGCCAAGAACAAGAGTCTCATGTCCTTCCAACTGAGCCAGCCAGGCAGCCCTCCTTTGCCCAATTTTTAATGGTTTGTCTTTTTATTATTGAGTTGAACGTGTTCTTCATATATTCTAGAACGAAAACCCTTACCAGATATATGATTTGCAAAAATTTTCTCCCATTCTGGGCATTGTCCTTTCGCTTCCTTCGCGGTGTCCTTTGAAATACAAGATTTTCATTTTGCTGAGGCCCATTTACAGATACATATACATGAAAACTAAAGACGGAAAACCTCACAGAATGGAGTCAGGAGGCTAGAGGGGAGCCATCCGGCTCCACGGTCAGCCCGGGACCAACTGCGAGCGACGGACCCCAACAGAAGAGCCCTCAGCAGGGCAGAGTCAGCCACGGCCCCACCAGAACGGGTGACTGCATCCGCCAGCAAAGCCGGCCCAGCCCCGCGCCAGACCAGGAGGCCCTCGTCACCTTCATCATCACCTTCTCGCTGGCCTGTCTCCGGCGGCCTTCGGGTCAGAGCATCCCTCACCGCGTCCTTCTCCTCTGTTGGACTGGCCGCGGTTCTTCTCTGGCTGGCACGTCCCTAACTGCAGTTCTCTGCTATCCCCAAATAAGCCCATCTTCCTGGGAAAGTGAGTGACTCTGTGCGTGCTGTCACTCGCCCCGTCGGCCCCGACCTCACGGAGGACCACAGCTGCGCTCTCTCCTCCGAGGCTGGAGCCGTTCAGCCCGAGTGCCGGTCCCGGCGCGGCGGCCCACGCGGGGCGGCCTCTCGCTCGGCCCCGGAACGGCCTCTGCTAGAACGCGGCGCGGTCTGCGATTTGCCGGAGGACACGCTCCGGCTCGGCTGGGCGAGGCCGAGCAGCGACGCGCCGCAGGCGCGGACGGCACCGCTCGGGCGCTCGCAGCGCGGGACGGCGGCGTCGGTGCCCTGCGGGGTCCGGGGGCCGCGGCCCTTTTTCTCTTCAGGTCCGTGTGCTGCACGCAGGGCGCGGAGAGGCAGGACCCCGCGGAGCAGGGGGCCCGCGGCGGGGCGCGACCCCGGGGCCCGCGAGCCAGGCCGCGAGCGCAAAACGGCCGCAGCCCGGACCGAGCCGCCCCCGCCTTCTCCCGCCCACGCGCTTCCTTCCGCCGCGGCCCCCCCGCCTCCAGCCCGCGGGGCTCGTCCCGGAAGTGGGGGCAAGGGCCGAAGGCCAAAGGTCAAGAGGAGGCGCCGGCTCGCCCGCGGCTCTCTGCGGGCCGCAAGAGGCTGCCGGGCCTGCCCTCCGGGCTGCTGCCCCACGGCTCGGGGTCCCCGACGGCCGGCACGGGGCTGCGGCACCCCATAAGGCCGACCCTCCGGACCCCGCTCCGGACCCCCGCCACGCCCCTTCCGCCGCCCGCTGGTCTCGCGATGCGGGCGCGTCTCGCGATGCCGGCTCGGAGTCGGGCCCGGCCCTGACTGGCGCAGCCGGGGGCGGCTCCGCAGGGAGGGGCGGGGCGAGACGTCCCTACAGCGCCATGGCTGCCCTCCGCGCCCTGCTGCCCCGCGTCCGCGGCCCGCTGCGCCCCCGCCCCGGCTCCGCGGCCTTGCGCCCCTTCGCCTCGGGTGAGTCCGCGGCTGAGAGCGCGTGGGGGTCCGGCACTGCGGCCGCACCCGGGACCTCCCGACTCACTCCAGGGCCTGACCCCGGCCGCCCCGGGCACCGCCGTGCCTCGCCCCAGACCTCACCCCCGCCACCGGCCTGACCCCGTCAGCCCTCGCCCTCCTCCCGGTGCACCCAGGGCCCGGCCGCCGCGGCTCTGCTGTGAGGCCGGGCCCCCCTCCCAGCACCTGCTGCCTCAGCGTGCTGACCTCTGCGGTTACCGGTGGCCCCTCCGCTGGGGGCCTCGGACCACGCGCCACGACCTCTGGCCCCTTCGGTCTGGCGCGTGGTGAAACTCCGCGGGGCTTGCGGGGCTTGGAGAGAACGTGCAGCTGGGCCTCGGGTTGGCAAAGTCGCGCGCTCCGACGCGCAGCGCCTCGGGCGCAGGCCTGGCCCCGGCCACTGCTTTTCCGACTCTGTCTCCCCGGGCTGGCCGGGCCTGTCCTCCGCTCAGGCCCTCGCGTCAGGGCACCCTAACCCTGTCCCCGAGCTGGGGGGCGTCCCTGCATCCTCTTCCCTCCCGGTGTCCCCGTACCTGCCCCGCTACCAGAGCGTGTTGGTTTTCCCCGGAGCTCTTTGCTGACGGGCGTCCGCGGGTCCTGACCGGCAGTCGGGAGTCCCATCCTGGGCTGCATCAGGCTGCTGCTGAGCATCTCACGTGCGTCCCTCCCCACCAGGCCCCAGCGTGAGTGCGCGCGGGCACACAGACCTGCGGCTTCTGAGCTTGCCCCTCTTCCTCTCCAGGCCATGCTGGCCCGAGTCAGCAGCCTGCCCCTCCGGCCCCTGCGTCACCTCTCCCCCCGGGTGTCCTCGCGCTCTGCTCGGTGCCCGCACGGCTCCCTGCCTCACCCAGCTGCGGTCTGTGGAAGGAGCCTGTTCCCCAGCCCTTGTTTCTGCTGAATCCCAGGGTGTCTGCAGAGCAGGTGCTGGGAAGGTTCAAAGTCCTGTGAAAGTAGAGAGCGCTGCAGAGGCCACCACGCACGAGGCTGTCAGCTGTGGGCTGCTGCCCGAGGACCAGGCGGGGGACGGGTCGGGGTCACCCTGTCCACGGCCCTTCTGAGGCCTGCACAAATCCCCTAGGTGCTGGCTTTCAGTACATCATCGCAGAAAAGAAGGGGAAGAACAGCAACGTGGGCTTCATCCAGCTGAACCGCCCCAAAGCCCTGAATGCGCTCTGCAACGGCCTGATCACTGAGCTCAACCAGGCCCTGGAGGCCTTCGAGGAGGACCCGGCTGTGGGGGCCATCGTCGTCACGGGTGGGGAGAAGGCGTTTGCAGGTGCGCGAGCGGCGGTCTGACTGGCGTGTGGCATTGTCCACAGACTTACCTGTGTGGTTGCGTCAGAAAAGTCAGGGCAACTCAGGGTTGACTTAAACCTAGTGCAAACAGACACAGGGGCTTCTCGTAAGAGCCGCTCTGCCTGTTTAACGTTCACGCGTGCCCTGCCAGCAGAATAAGATTATTCAGAGTGACTCGGATCCTTGGCAATCAGGTTTTGTGTGTGGCAGGGTTAGGTGACTGGTGAATGAGCCCTGCCTTCCGAGTCTAGCTTGCAGCAGTGTCCTGTCCCGCGGTCCCTCTGCGCCTTCTCCATGAACGCATAGCAAGGCGTGTCACCGCAGTCCCTGCTGCTCGGCTCTGTCCAGGTGGCCAACGCCTCGCAGGGCCCTTACGTGCAGGGCCCTGCCTTGGCCGTTCCCAGCAGCCCCCAGTGCCGCACACGCGTAGCTGCCTGCGGGTTTTGGGTGCAGCAGTACTCGGGTCTCTGCTCTCTGGTAACTGGGACTCATTTCCACCCCCAGCCGGAGCTGATATCAAAGAGATGCAGAACCACACGTTCCAGGACTGTTACTCCAGGAAGTTCTTGAGCCACTGGGACCGGCTTGCCCAAGTCAAGAAGCCGATCATAGCTGCTGTCAATGGCTACGCTGTGAGCATCAGACCAAGTCTCCTCTGCACTGGCAGGCGTGGGATAACCTGTCTTTATTTTGAAAAGGCTGGAGCAGCAGTCCCGCTGCTCCTGCTGAGGGGTGTCACAGATCCAGGGCGCGCAGGCGCTCTAACAGCAGCTTTCCTTAGCAAGTGTTTGCTGCTGGCTTTCGCCTTCTCAGCCCTCCCGCGGCCCCTGGGCCCCTGTGGCTCCTGGAATCTCCCCCTCTGCTGGGCTGCAGGCCACACGCTGGCTTCTCCATATGGTTTCAGTGGCTCCAGCCTGCTCTGCACCTGCCACCCTCGAGAGCTCGCTGTCCTCGATGTGGTGTCTGGGTCTCTGGGCACAGGGACACCCAGAGGCACTGGGGCCAATTGTGGTGACGTGGTGAGGGCAGCTCAGTTCGTGCTCGTGTGATAAAGCTCCCTGTGGGTTAGGCAAGGCCAGCCAGTCACGTTCGCTGGAGCCCAGTCCAGCGTGCTGGTTTGCGAACGCTCTATGGCTGCCGTCAGACCCCCACAGCAGAGCAGAGACTAGGGGGCCCCAAAGCTAAGAGAGTTTGCTGCAGGGCCGTTCACAGAGGGGGTCGCCAGCATCAGCCAGTTGTAAGTAACTTGTGGAAACACTTAAGTGACTTTGTGTATCTGGTAATCTTTGCTGCGCCCTGGGCCGTGTCCGTTTTGATGGGAAATTCAAATAAGCAAATGGAGTGACTCTGACCGGGTGCCTGGTGGCCCCTGTGTTTTGCAGCTTGGTGGAGGCTGCGAGCTCGCTATGATGTGTGACATCATTTATGCTGGAGAAAAAGCCCAGTTTGCACAGCCGGAAATCCTGCTAGGAACCATCCCAGGTAAAGAGTGATAACGTCTCGGGCATGAACTCTCCTGGTCATTCTCCAGAATCTGCCCACGTCTCAGGAACTTGTGGCCTTTTCCAGTCACAGACCAAAGCATGCAGCTTGCCTGTGACGACCTGGGCTGTGGTCTGAGCGCTGGATGGTGGCCACCTGTCTGTGCCCATTGCTCCCCCTGCCGACCAGCACACTAAGCCCGGGGGACGCAGCGGCGTTCAGAGAGTGGCCCCGGGGCCCTCAGGTCCATGCAGGCTCCTCTGATGACCGCCAGATTGTGTATCAGACGCTATTAGGAAAGGCTGGCCACATGCCGCATTGTCACTGCAGTGATGCCTGCTTGTGACCCTCAGTTCAGCAGAGCAGGGAATCCGATCCCCCACAAGTAGGGTGACGGAAGCCATGGTCAGACAGTGACGCCTCTGCGCCCTGGGGGCCACCTGATAGCTCTGGGCTTATGGCCCCACAGGGTCTCTGCCCTGCATGTGGAGCCTGGAGCCCAGGGTGTCTGCTGAGCATCTGTCAGGTCAGCAGAGGGTGTCTGGGTTGGCCAAGGATGAGCAAAGCCCTATATGAAGCTTTGCTGTCCACTGGGCTCTTCCCGTCCCAGGGCCCAAGGCCTCCGCTTCACTGAGGCATCACCTGAGTCCGTTGGATTGTGGGTGTCTCCATCAGGTGGTCCCCTTGGCTCACCTGGGCAGCTCGGGGTTCTCTGTGGGACACACGGAAGACGGGGCCCCAGGTGGGGTGGACAGCGGGGCCCAGGCGTCACCATGGGGCGGTTGGACGATGGGGCCTGGGTGTCACCGTGGGGCGGGTGGACGATGGGGCCTCAGCATCAGTGTAGCCAGTGATGGGGCAGACCTCTCCTGTTCCAGGTGCAGCAGGTCGGGTGAGCAGGAGGGTGAGTGGGGCATGTGGAGACCAGCACTGGGACAGAAGGCCACAGTCAGAGCGGCTTGGGAGGCAGAGCCCTTGTTCTTGCTTCAAACTCTGTGGGGAGCAGGCCATGATTGGAGGCCACCCCAGCTGCCCTCCAGGTTGGGCTGGGCCAGGGTCTGAGGTGCAGTGACCCAGTGTGCCAGGCCTGGGGCACAAGTGTGAAAAGGAGCCTCGCCTGAGGTTTCTTGGGTTGCCTCCTTTCTGCCCACCTACCCCACCCAAGGAGCCCATCTTCATCCCTCAGAATTTGCTGGAAGTGTGTCCGTGCCATCTGGGCTTGCACTGGCCATGAGCCAGGTACGACCGGTAGCCCTCTGCTCCTGCAGGTGCAGGGGGCACCCAGAGACTCACCCGCGCTGTTGGAAAGTCACTGGCCATGGAGATGGTTCTCACTGGTGATCGGATCTCCGCCCAGGACGCCAAGCAAGCAGGTGTGGGCCAGGGCCACCTCACAGAGCCACCCGCATGGGGAGCTGAGTGGAGATGGGGGGGGGGGGGGCTCCGTCTAGGTGTGCCCATGGGCGATGAGCACGGTCATCTCGGGTGTCCTGAGAAGCCAGGGGACAAGTGCCTTTGTTTTTCTTTGGAATGCCACACACACAAGAGAGTAACTAAAATATACATCAACTTCAAGAGTCAAAACATTCCTGCTTCCCTAGCCCGACGGCAGCAGTAGGGGATCTCCGAGACCCTCGCAGGCACACCCTGTCGCCACCCGAGGGGACCTGCTTCCTGCTTTCCCTCCCTATTGGGGTGTCTGTAAGTGCCTTGTGGCCCCACCTCAGGGACAGTGTGGAGGCTGCATCCTCACAGCCCCTTGTTGGCCCCCAGAAGACCCCAGCCCCAGGAGCAGCATTGTGGCTCAGAGAAGCACAGTCAGGACCATTTGCACTCCTTATTTACCTGTTCGTGTTTTAGGTCTTGTAAGCAAAATATTTCCCGTGGAGAGACTAGTCGAAGAAGCCATCCAGTGTGCTGAGAAAATCGCCAGCAATTCTAAAATCGTACTGGCAATGGCCAAAGAATCCGTGAACGCAGGTAGGGGTCCTGCCGGGAGGAGGCGTTGTGCAGGCCAGCGAGCACAGGAGCGGTCAGGAGCCGTGCTGCTAAGCCATTCTTCTTAGGCCACCCTTAGGCCACCCTGGACGGAAATCGGGAGGATTGTTAACGTCGGGATCCCAGCTTTTTGTAGAGTTCCGGTCTTTGGTTGCTCGCTCATAGGCTCTCCCGAAATGTTCTGAGTCGTCCTTCGTATTAGGACCCAAGAGAGGAGCCAGCCTGAGGGACAGAGAATGACAGGCACTGGGGTGCAGGGAAATGGCTGGGAAGGACAGGACGGCCCCTTAAGTAAAGGCAGTCTGGCTGCTGAGAAGCCCGGCTCACCTCCCGGATCCTGGTAGAAGATATTCTCTCCTCAGCCAACAGTTGTGCCCGTAGCCGGGTGGCCGCACAGGCTCATGGGACACCAGTGTGAGCCGGGACAGAGGCCACACTGCTCCCTGTTGCTCTGGACTCTCCGTCCTCTCTCGACTGGCACTGCCTCTCTGAGCCCTCCCTAGAGCTTCTTGCATCTTAGGGTAGCAGGCTGTGCTCAGCATTGGGGGAGCCCTGCCCAGGGCTGCCTGTCGAGAAGGCCGTGACCCCGGGCTAGCTGCTGGGCCGCTCGGGTCTGTGTGCTCTTCTGCAGGGAGGCAGGCCTCCTCCCGGGTGGCCGCCAACCTTTCATTGGCTGAGCTGATGTTTGTGACACATCTACAGGGATGAGCAGGTAGCATTTGCTTACATGGTGGAGACGGCCAGCGAGGCCATGGTCAGAGGCCTCACCTCTCACCCCAGGTGCTCAACCAAGGAAGACCCTTCGCCTTCGCTGGAAGGACGACCCAGAGCAGTGGTGGTCCTACTGCCCGGGACTCTGTTCTGGCATACCGTTACTTTTTCGGGTTTTCATCCTTAATTTTTGTGTCTTTAACCCACTTAGTTCTGGGGTGCTTGGGTATCTTGGTCCATTGAGCACCCGACTCTTGGTTTGGCTCAGGTGATGATCTCAGGGTCGTGGGATCGAGCCCAGGTCCAGCTCTGCACTCAGCAGGGTGTCGGCTCGTGACTCTCTCTCCCTCTGCCCTCCCCCTGCTCATGCATGCACATGTTCTGTCTCTTTCAAAATAAAATCTTTAAAAAATAAAAAAAATAAAATCCATGTGATTGTGCAGACTCTGAGCTCCAGTTGTGATTATTGGACAGAGTTAGTCTCTGCACCCTTTACTCAGTTCCTCATGCTGCTCCTCTTGGGGCCATGGGGGTTGCAGCCAGGACGGGGCCTTTGAGAAGGGGGTGCTTCCCAGGCTCCCATCCAGACCATGGCAAAATGAAGGTTCACGTGGGTCAGTGGGGAGTGTTTTCTGTCACCATCAAAAAAGTTGCATGTCCCCATAGCTAACGCCTGAGTTCCTGACTTCAGGATTCTCTTTTTCAGCTTTTGAAATGACATTAACAGAAGGAAACAAGCTGGAGAAGAAGCTCTTCTATGCGACTTTCGCTACCGTGAGTACACGGTGGGGACACATGTGGTCCAGCCGGAGGAATCACTGGAATTCCTTGCAGGTTTCATCATTAAATGCCATTTCTCTTTGGTCAAACTGTTCGCTTTCCCTATAGCCAGATCAGATGTGTCCCGTCCACGAGCATGATTTTTGCAGATGAGTACAGTGTGCAGAAGCTCACAGGGACTCGGGGCAACTTCCTGCTGCACGAGGTTACGACTCGCATGCTCGCAAGCGCTTGTGTCACGTGCAGTCCATCTGTGCCATGGGGTTCATCCCGCTGAACCTGGGGTTCAGGTGGATCCTGACACCGCCTCTGAAGCTTCAGGTCAGGGTTTTCTAGGGTTTGCTAGTCACTGAAAAGGAGTCCTTATAAGTCATCAAAACCCATGTTTCCGTAGCAGAAAGTCATGTTTAGGTGTTTTGTGGAAGAGATAAGAAATGACTTTGGCTCTTGATTCAGGTGATGAATCCGTGAGTGACCCAACCAGGTGCAGCTGAAGCTCTCTGCGGAATGAGAGTTTATCGGACACACAATTTCGTGGTTCCTGAATGCTCACACCTAGGGACTGGGAGGGGCATCTACAAATGCCATTTCCAGGCCAAGGTCAGGGAACCAGGCGGTTCCCAGGTTTCCAGGTAGTCCTGATGCAGTACCTCCCGCCCTGTGCTCCTCCACTCTGTAGAAGTCCAAGCTTCTGAGGACCCCGGCAGACTGAGCAAATCCCACAGGCGGCCAGATCCTGCGCCTTGACTCTCTAGGAAAACGTGACCATTCATCTCTCCTGCTTTCCATTTCCCACCAGGAAGACCGGAAAGAAGGGATGACCGCGTTTGTGGAAAAGAGAAAAGCCAGCTTCAAAGACCAGTGAGCACCTCTACGTCTGCCTTGAAGCCTCTACTTAAAGACAAGTTGCAGTCTGACCGTCTTAGAAGCAGATAAATCCTTCTCTTGTAAAGGGCCGATTAGGTGACACCGGTTTCTCTCCACAAGTCAGGGCTCTTGCTCCCCGGGGTGGCAGGCCATCGTCACCCAGTGGCCATGAGAATCCACATGGGAGCGTGTTCACACTCTGACTGAGCCTGTTCTTCTTAATCCAAAATTATGGGGGGCGCCTGGGTGGTGCAGTGGGTTAAGTGACTGACACGCAGCTCAGGTCATGGTCTCAGGGCTGTGGGATCGAGCCCCGCATAGGGCTCTGCTCAGCAGGGAGTCTGCTCTAGGTTCTCGCTCCCTCTGCCCCCCGCCCACTTGCGTGTGGGCACTCGCTTGCCCGCTCGCTCAGATCAATAAAAATCTTTCTAACGGTTCTGCTCATGAGCCTTTGGTGGTGTGTTTAAGTTTTTACTTGATTTCAGGACCTGAGAGACAGTTTGGTGCCACACACTCACTTTGTTCCATGAGCAGCGCTGGGCTGGAAGCGAGTCCCCTGTGTGCTCACTGTGCAGATTCACAGCCAGTGAACATGACCGCTGAGAGAGCAGGCGCTGCCGACGATGGGCCAGACGCCGGGCCCCTCTCCTTGAAGGCCAACACCGCGTCACTCTTCAGACTTCTGTTTTGTCGTTGTGCGTGACCACGAGCAAACACGTCCATCGAGTCAGTCCTCTGGCACGCTCCCAGGTTAACCGTCATCAACAGGTGTGTAGCTTTCTAGATGCTTCTGTGCACACACGTGGGATAGCTGCTTTCTTACAGAAAGGGATTGAGCGTCCACACCTCTGCACAGCGTGCCGGCCCGTGACCTTCTGCTCCGGGCCCGCAGGTGCACCGTCTCCTATTTGCCCACCATCCCATCATCGTGGTGAAGCCTGAAACGTAAAGCTTACTGTCTTAACGGTCCTTAAATGTCCAGCTCAGCAGCACCACAGCCGTCCCGCCATCTGCCTCCACGCCGCTTCATCCTCCCAGAGAGACTGTCCCCATCACACACTAACCCTCGGCCGCCAGCAAGCCCGGCGTGCCCTCTGCATCTGGGAGTTCAGTGTTACCAGAGAGGCCGTCCAGCCTGCCTTTCAGTGCTCAGCATTGCCCCTGTGAGCATTCCACTTGATGGCCCGGAAGTACATTAGGACACAGGAATGTCCTTCATTTATTTATTCCCGTGGTGTTGGACATTTCGGCTGCGTCCAGTTCTTGTTACCGGCGCTGTTGTGGATGACCCGGCAGTGACCGTTCTGTGCACGAATCCTTGCACCGCAGTGCAGGCATGTCTGTGAGATTTGGAGAAGTAGGCCTGCTGTGTGACAGGGCCACCCGCGGTGGGGACCTGCCCGCTCTGCCCCATCAGTGGCCATCAGCAGGGTGCCTCCCCTGGTGCTTCTCGGTGCCAGGCTGGCCAAGTCTCCAGGAGTGATGTTGGAACGGCTTGCACCCAACCCTCGGGTGTTTGCTTAAATCACGTGCTCAGACCTGGATCAGAGCTGTGGGAGGCCCTGGAACGCGTGGTCTCCGACACATCCACTGGTTCCTGGTGCCCAGCAGAGCTGAGCTCACAGCTATGACACTGAGTGCTGTTTGCTGTGGGGACAGAATTAACTCCACTGGCTTCAGACTCTGGTGGGCCAGCTGCATCCCCTGATCCCACCTCCCAGGGCACAGGGTGACTGGGGCAGGGGACCCAGTTCCAGGAAGGCCCGTCCGCCCCACCAAACATCTGCCGCTGAATTTGTGGCTGAGCACAGCACAGTGCTCTCGACCCTCCATCTCTCCAGGCCACAGAACAAAAGTCTGGAGCACGGGTCAGAGACCTTCATCCTCTTCCTGCTTGGGGGGCTTCATGGGTGCAGGGGGCTGTTGCTGTCCCAGGGTGGGGCCCCATCCTCAGAGCATCCTCAGACCCTCTGAGAAGAGGTCAGGCCATGTGCATCTCTGCGGGCAGCCACTGGGCACCAGGGGTCCCAGCCGGCTCTTGGCGCTGGTGCAGACAGGACAGGTGCAAGCTAACTGATGGGCCCACGTGAGGGGTGAGGCCACTGCCATGGAACCCCCGTCCCTCACCCCATCAGTCCTGCTCTGTGGCGATGACCCCAGCTCTCATAAGTAAGGACTCCACAGTAAGACCTGTACCTGGCTGCTCCAGGAGCTGCGCCTCTGAGCCCTCTTCCCTGGAGAGCCACTGTCCCTGAGCTCAGTGGTGCCCTGGGGGCTCGTGTTAGTGATCCTGCCCACTCTGCCCTGCAGGAAGGTACACCGAGTAGTCCCGTGACCCAGGACGCAGCCGGGCTCACAGGGCTGGGGTGGGGCCCCGACTGTACCCTCCGCCACCCCCAGGAACTGAGCCTTTGAAAAGCACCTGCATTTGAGAAAACTGAGATCATCTTCTCCCAAGCTCTGGCTCTCTGAACACCTTCGACTATGTGCTCTCGTGTCTTTCTTTGCAGATAAGCCTCAGGGTCTTGAACTGTGCGACGCTTATTAATTAGAAGTAGGCACAAGGGGATTTGGGCTCTCCCTGTGGGTGGGTAGTCAGAAGGCTGGGCGCTCTTCCTGGTGGCAGGTGTGCAAATAAGCTGACTGCGGGATGCCTGGTGCCTCAGTGGGGTAAGCATCTGCCTTAGGATCAGGTCATGATCTCAGGGTCGTGGGATTGAGCCCCCTGCTCAGCGGGGAGCCTCCTCCCTTTCCCTCCACTCATGCTTGCTATCTCTCTGTCTCAAATAAAGAACAAATATTTAAAAAAAAAAAAAAAAAAAGCTAAATGCATGCCGGGGTTTGTGCCCAGTGACATACAGCATATCCTAGATTCCAGTGCCAAAGGAGGGCCTGAAAGGTGGGCTTCATTTTTCAGGTGCCTCGGGAAGTGGCCTCTATCAATTGATTGCGCAACGGAGCCCCGGAGTTCTGCGGAGCTAGTTTTGATGGGCCCTGTGAGACTTGCCTTCACACCCTTGCCCTAGCTGTGCTCAGCCAGAAGCCAGGAAATGGTTAAACCCTGAATCCGTATGGAAGAGTCTGTGTGCCTCAGAGGTCTGGCTCCAGAGCTGGGCAGGGACAGGAGCCCACCCCTTCAGCCTGGACCTGGCATAGGGGCTCCGGGATGGGTTGCTGACTGCCCTTCGCAGGATACGCAGGACGACCCCTTCACGGGGCCCACAAACCCCACAGCGAGGCTCCCGCCCCCTCTGAGTTTATGGACCTCTGGCCCCATGTTTGGGATTTTGTTTTTAAAGGGGAAACCTTTTCTTCTCACCTGTGCCACTTGGGTAGCTCCCTTGCAGGCGGGTTGCCCTTCCCCCTCCCCATCCCCTGGGCAGCCCCTGACTCTACTCTGCCCAGTGGGGCCAGCCCAGGGCCCTGCGTTCCTGGCCCCACTGGATGCCGGGCTGTTTTCCAACGGACTCCCTTGGCCAGTCGGACTCCCAGGGCCCAGCAGTAAAACAGAGACATCTTTACCTTTTTCAGGTTTTTGCTGTAGTTTTGTTGTTTTTCATGTACAAAGCCTTCCCGGGAGTGGCCTGGCCTCCCAGCATTTCCTGTCACCAAGGGGCTGAAGGCTGTGACAAAGCACTGACCACACAACCCAGAGTCCATTTGGGGATGAAGTGGAAGAAGGTGGTCTCCACAGGGAGAGGGCCTGACCTTGGCTCTGGGTTGGACTGTCTCCCACTGGGCCGGTGTGCCAGGCAGCCCCGTGAGCTGAGGCTAGGGCCCGTTGGAGCTGAACAGGATCCCATCTGCAAGGTGAACAATGAGGTTTGGTGGTAGGTCTCTAAGCAGGCTGATAATCAGCAGGCCAGCACACGTGTGGGCACCTGCGCCTCCGTCTGCCCTCCAGCCTGAGTGTGGGAGAGATTGGAAGAGAGCAACCGAGATGGAAAGCAGAGGACTGTGGGCAGGGCTTTTGGCATCCATGTCTGCAGGGCCCAGGAGACTCCTGGATCCGTCAGCCGTGTCTGCAGAACAAATTATTCCTGAGCTCAGTAGCTTAAGGCAGCAGTCCTAGCTGTTCTCACAGTCTGTATGGGTGCCAGTGGGTCAGCTTGTCTTCACCTACCTCACTGTGTCTGGGTCCTGAGTTGGAACCTTCTGATCAGTCCCTCGTCTGTTGGTTGGTGCTGCCTCTGCTGGGTCTAGCTGGGGCTAAGGGCCAGAATATCCACAGAGAGGCTCTCTGTGTGCCCTAGGCTTCCTGCCAATACCATGTCTGGGCTCCCTGGACAAGCATCCTGACGAGAGAATCAGGAGGAAGCCATACTGCCTTTTATGACCTATCCTCGAAAGCACCCTTTCCAGCACATTCTTTTGCTTGGAGCAATTACAAAGGTCCGCCTGGTTCAAGGGAAGGGAAGAGAACCATCTCTCAGTGGAGCTGTGCCCATGGCCCTGCGGGATGGCAGATGGAGTGTTGCCACCGGTTTTGGAAAACAGCCCACTCCACAGTCAACCAGGGTCTGGCCCTGGACACAGACAGCCTGTGGGGTGCACTTCTGGGGAGGTGAGCATCTTCCATCAGGGAGGTGGTGACACGGTGGACAGAAAGGCACGGTATGGTTAGTGGTCCCAGCATCCCAGATCCCAGGTCTCCAGGGACAAGGGTCCAGCAGGTGGGGGACTCTGGCCAGCGGAAGGCAAGGTGCTCCCTCTGTTCAAGGGAGCGCGCTGTGGACCCAATCCCCACCCCACCCCCAATCTGGACACCCCATCTTGGCGGGGTGGGGGGTGGGAAGGTCCAGTCCTGAGGAGGACAGGCAGCTGGGGCCCCAGGGGAAGAAGAGGCCACTGCTGTCCTGGGATGGAACACAGCACCCCACTCAGGTGAGGGGTGTCAGCAGGTTGGCGCCTGGGAGACAAGCTGGAGACCCCCCC
>RCUC01119858.1:0-11816 GCA_003697995.1 Taxidea taxus jeffersonii | reverse complement strand
GATTTTTTAAATTAGCAAATGGAAAGTGCCTAGTGCAGTGCCTCGCACATAAGTCCCTAGCAGCTAGAGCTGTTTCTTTGGGCATCTCCTGTGTGGATGGAACTGGGTTTTATTGCCTTGTGTCTTCTTCCTCCTTCCTCTTCTGGGAATGCAGGAAGTTAGTGTCTTCACCATGAGGAAAGCCCAAGAGACTCACAGCAGCTCCCAAAAGAATCCTATTGGTTTACTGAGCCAATGCCAACAACCTCCTACTAACAGACCTCTTGTGGTGGGCCACCGGAGTCAGGTTTTCGATCATGTGCAGTATTTGCATCCCAGCTAATACAAACTTGAGACTGAGAAGTTCCTCTCCTTGGGCCTGGAATCTCAACTCCAGCCAGCCTAGATGTATTTGAGAGTGCTTCCGGACTGTGGGAAAATGTTGATTCCTGCTTTACCAATAGCGAGAAACTAAGCAGAACGATAGCCCAATGGTGCTTGGAACTAAGATGAAGGTAACAAAGATAGGGCAGATTATCTATCTGTTCTTGATGCCACTTCAGTTGATCTTGCTTGTGTTATCCCAGAGACTTCAGTGATATGGCCTGGCCTGGTCTCTGACTTGCTATAAGGAATTAGGATAGTTGTAGATCTGCCTAAGCAAGATCATTCAATGGAGACATCACTGAATGCATAGGTCATGGAGTGGACAGTGGAGACTGGCCAAGGGAAACTGGTATCATGGGGGAAAGGGAATCATGACTTCAAGATCTTCTCCTTCCTCATCACCATGGTGGAATGGAGACTGGTTTTATTCAGGGGCCTGACAAGACCCTAACAGACTCAGCAGAGTTGTCCAAACAATTTCCTTCCTCAACTAGCTCAGCTATAACAGGAAGTTCATAGATCTTTGGGTACCTCAACCCCATTTACATTGCTTGTCCAATTTCCCCCAAAGCTGAAGCACATATACATTTCAGATGAGTTTCTTTATACTCATGCTGTAGAGAAAATTCTTTCCACCATTACTGTCCTTAATCATTCACTCATGAATGCATGGGTCGACTGATTGACTGATTCCATTAACGTTTCTCGAGCACCTATTATAGGCCAGATTCTACATGGAATGGAATTTCAAAAATGACAAGTTCCTGCTTCCGTAAGGACACGACACTCTGGATTCCATTCTCTTCCTACACTAAACCTTCCTCAACATTCATCAGGGGAAACATCTTTTCAATCTTTCTGTTCCACAATTTATCACCTGGTTGAGATGTTTATTGCTTTTGCTTCAGAAGAATCTGATTGCTGTTGTTCCAACAGTTTTTCTAAGTCACTCTACAAATGCATTTAAAAAAAATTTCTTGGCAAGTGTGCAATTTTCATTGGAGAATTCTGCAGAACTTCATTATGTTTTTACAGAGAGGAGAATGTGTGGCATGGGATATATCACAAAACGTTTACAGTAGCTTTGGAAGATGGGGGACAAATTACCTTGCTTAGGACATATGACCACACTACCACCTGGTGGTAATGTTGCACCTGAAGCCATTGAATAAAGATGGCAGAGTTACCCCAAACCTGAATTTGTGGCAAAACTCAGGAATTGGAAAGAGAATCTTTCACAGATGAAACTAAAGGGGCAAAAGAACCCAGGTGGGACCATGTCTTGGGAATCTGTACAAACGCAGTTCAATACTCTTCAATTATCATCTCCAACTGCCATATTTATGGCCAATAAAAACTGTTCACAGTTGTGAAGTTTACATATGAAAGCTTCTCATATACCTGACTTAAGATATGCATTACTTTTGCCCCCATTCCGCAGCTAAAAAAAATGAGGCTCAAAGAGTTTATGGAACTGCTTAGAGTAGAGTCAGCAATGCAGAGAAACCAGGGTTCAAATCTACACTGTCTAATGCTTCAGTGCATACTCTCTGCATTTAGGAAGGGCGTCATTATTGTGTCGGGAGCCAAATGAATTTGGAAATCAGCTGCAAGTGTCAATGTTATATCTGAGCACACTGCTATCAAGGCAAGTACATAGATAAAGAATGAAATAAGTAGTATGTCACCATCATGTGAACATGTAGACTCCTACTTGTTGAGTACAAGATGGCCCTGGCTTAGGTCAGCTCAGATTCCACAGAAGCAGAGCCTGAGACAAGGATTCGGGTACAAGTGATTTATCAAGAGTATTCTCCAGAGAAACCTATGCCGGGCCCAGAGAAGCAAGAGAGGGAAGTGGAGGAAGCCAAACAAGAATGTGGTTTCTGGGGGCACTTGGGTGGCTCAGTTGGTTAAGCGACTGCCTTAAGCTCAGGTCATGATCCTGGAGGCTCTGGTGATCGAGTCCCACATCGGGCTCCCAACTCCATGAGGAGTCTGCTTCTCCCTCTTTCTCCTTGCTCATGCTCTCTCTCACTGTCTCTCTCTCAAATATATAATTTTAAAAAATAAATAAATTTTAAAAAAGAATGTGGTTTCTGGTGAAGCTAAGCTTCAACCTGATCATACTGGCACTCTAATCTGTTAACAGCATTGCAGAATTGTTCCACCTTGAGAACAAACAGGCTTAACTTTCATACCCTAGGACAAGGTGATCACTGGCTATGGGGACATTAACTCTAGAAAGGAACATAAACTCTCAGACCCTTTCAGGTAAGGTGGTTTTAGTTACCTAAAAGCAATTCTCTGAAGGTCTGAAAATATGAGCTATTAACAATAACACACACAACAGCTGGGAGATGGGCATATTTAACCGGCAAAAGGGACCCCAGGAGATCTGGTAGGGTAAACCAAGAGCATCCCTTTCTCATTCTCTTTCTGCCACAAGGCTTTCACAAGATTCTTCAAATGTACCCATGTATGTCTTCAAATGTACCTGCCCCAGGACCTTTGCACTTGTGGTTTCCTGTCTGGATGTTCATTTTATCACCTTCTTCAGTTCTTGGCCCACATGTTCTCTTCTCAGTAAAGCCTTCTCCAACCATCCTATTTAAAACTGGAATAAAGACACACAGACACACACACACACACACACACACCTTTTTCCACTTTTTCCTTGTGGCATTTATTACCATCTCACACATCCACAATTTATGCATTTGTTTTGTATACTATTTCCCTGAACTCGAATGTAGGATCTGAGAAGGCAGGGTTTTGGCTCATGTTGCTCACTGCTGGGTCCCTGGCCCTGAAAACCACTACTGGGCATGTAGTACATGCTTCCAAAATACTTGTTGACTGAATGAATGAAGACGTGAATATTTATTGGAAACACTGCCCTTATTCAATGAGAAAATACATTTGTTATAAAAACACAGTACATGAATATATACCCAATATGAGTTCAACTACACAAAATAAATATGTGGCTATGCATAGGAAGAGCCTGGGAGGTAATTCAGCAAAATGTGAATGGAGGCTTAATTTAGTGGCAGTGGCATTAATGGTTATTATCTTCTCAGTATTTTTCTGCGTGGCCCAGTTTTCCAACGCGGCTGTGTATATAATATGCTTTGGCAGGGAAGATGCTTCATTTCACCTTGTAAAAAATAAGAGCTGAGGGGCACTGGGGTGGCTCATTTGGTTGAGCACCTGACTTTTGATTTTGGCTCAGGTCGTGATATCAGGGTCGTGGGATCGAGCCCACCATGGGCTCTGTCTTCGCTCAGTGTGGGGTCTGCTTGAGGATTCCCTTCCTCTCCTTCTGCCCCTCCCCCTGTTCATGCTCTCTCTCTCTCTAATAAATAAATCATTTAAAGAAAAGTTTAAAGAAGTAAGAATTGAAACATGAAGGAATTCTGATGGATTAATCATCTGGGTGATGATTCTCACAAGAGAAGAGACAGACAACATATAAATGACTAATGTGATGTCACACTGTGGTGTGGCATGAAGGTAGACACACTTTCATGTTCTACCAGGTACAGGCGAAATGCCTGGCTGAAAGGTGCTCATGCATGGGAAGAGGAGAGGAAGGGAGGAAGAGAGAGACAGAGAAAGGCAGAGAAGTGGGGGAAGAATGGGGTGAGGAGAGCAGGAAGGAAACCCATCAATCAAAATCCCCCCCTCTATCTGGATGGGGTCTGAAGGCTTTTGCCCCAGTTCCTAAGTAGGGGGGGCTGCCAAGGGCGACCCGTCATTGGGCAGAGACAAGCGCAGCGATCATCCATTAAGCTCTGTCAGATCCCCGAGGAAGCCACCAGGAGCCCCACCATGTGACAGTCACATCAGCGCCACCCATAGCATCTATCCATCCACAAAATAAACTGACGGGACAGACATTATACACCCCAACTTGAAGATGGAAACACTGAGGCAACGAGAGAGGATAAACCACCTGTCCAAAGTCATACACTTTGGGCAAAGACCGATTTCACCTGATTCTCCCTCACCTGTTCTTGCCTGCTCCTTCTGGGAGGGCATTTGGGTCTGAAAGCAGACCCTGGAAAGAGGGGGAGAGTCCAAGGCTGAGACACAGACAATCCAGACCAGAGGCCACGAACCTGGTTCTCTGGGCTCGGATGGCTAGCAGACGGCTTTGCATCTCTGGGCCCCCGGGGAGTGAAATCGTCCATGTTCAAGAGACTGCAGTTCACCCAAGGTCAGAGTAATTGCGCATGATTAATGGTTGATCCTTCATGAAAGCCCTGCACAAAAGCTCCAAACGGACTTAGTCGTAATTTCATACTTCTCCCAGTCCATTTAGAAGAGCAGGGCTTTATTTCCTCTCTGCACAGCTAAGAAATCAGAATCTTCAGCTCTGGAAAAGAGCTTTTAAACCCCTGACTACCGGCCCGTGGTTTCCCAGGGCCAGCAGCAGACATCACGGATGGACGTGTCTGGATGTCTAGGCAACAGCGAAAGGAGGGGTCATATTAGAAAGAAGGAACATTGGCAGAGTGCTCGCCTGCCTGTGATGTGAATAGTCCACAGCCGGTCTGTGATGATCGTCTCCATTTTTACGGGCACGGAAACTGAGGCACGAGGGGATAAGTAGTTTCAGGCCACGCAGCTGGTAAGTGGGGGCAGCTGGGGTTTGAATCTTGGCATTCTGGCTCCAGAAGCAGAGCTTAAGGAAGCCCCATCTGGCTTCATGTATCAAGACAACTCCAGCGGTGATCAAGCCCATCAACCCACTCTTTACCTGGTTGGTAAAATGTCTCCCTTTGCAAGCAATGACCGACCCCCCCCCTCCCATGCCACCGCCCCAGCTGACTCCCTTCTGACAGCTCGCATCACATTACCCACCTGTCCCCAACCCCAAGATGAGCACGAGGCACTCTCGCTTGTGTTCTGTGTCCCAGGTGCAACAGGCTTTTTCTGCCCCCCACCCTGTGCCTGGCATGCTGGGTGTGCCCTGCCTCTGCCCACTGCCCAAGCCCTCCTCACCCTTCTCAAACCCCCAAAAACAGGCAACGAGTAGCTGAAGCCAAGTGATAAATCCAAGCTTACTAACGGACCTCCCGAGCCCAGACGTGGCCCTCAGCTAGGCTTTTGCTTGACCACCTGATGCTTTAAAACAACTGAATGAGTCACCCATATTTTCAAAGGCAGCAGATTTCACACTGAATCATGTGGAGCTCTGGTAGCTCTTAAAAAGCCAGAAGATCTGGCAACATGGACCTAAGATCCTGCCCGGCAGCAGTTAGTGGGCATGGGCAAGGGATGTGCCCTTCGGAGGGCACATGAGTTCCCCAGATCATCAGAGTCCCCTCCACTCGCTGCCCCTGTCTACTTCACTCCCGTAGCACCCTCTGGCTCCCGTAGGTCTGGGAGTTTCAAGCCCCGCTCTCAAGATTCTGCAAAACAGGAGCTTGGGAGCAAGGAATGGGCAGATTTGGGAAAGTGTTCTGAATCCGAATCTTCCTTCCCATTCTGCGGCCAGCTGCCTGCCTTTTCCACTGCAGGATAGATTACAGAATCAATCAGATCATCAGTTCTGGAAATGCACTGCTAAGGAAAGCCATACTCCATTCCTTCATTTATTTCCCACATAGCTGTGTGTCCCCTCCACACACAAGGAATTTTGTCTAAGTGACATACGGTTCGAGGAAGCTGCCAGAAGGCAGTCACTTCTAATTATTTAACCTTTATCTTTTCTACTGAAGCCTTGAAAATGGAACTTCATAATGCCTGCATCTCCATTCCTCCTGGTAAGGAATTTCCTGAATGGAGGGGTAAAGACATCCTTTGCTGGCTCTGGGTCTCAGCTAACACACATACCTCACTTTCATGTGTCCTCAGAGCAGGGGGCTCAGCAACAGACCCCAGCCCAGGGTCTGGGCATCCTGGCAAAGCCTCATTACAGCCTCCCAGGACTGCGCAGAAGGTGTGGGTCCCCCGTCCCAAACCCAGCCTGACAACTTTTATTGGGGCTCACACTTTAACTGGAGATTTGAAAGAGCTGGGGGTTTTATTCAAGACAGCTGGAATGCTGATCCCCATGGGTAATCAGAGCCCAAGTCTCCAAAAGGAAAACAGTGGGTTCTCCAGACAGACCGGCTCGGGGTCCTAGTGCATCCAAGAGGGAGGGAGGAAGGAGGCGCTGCCCGGTTGCTCTCTGATCTTTGAACCCAGCCAGGCCTGTCATCTCCACAAAGAAGCAATAGCGAATCCATCAAGCCGAGGTGACTTGTCCATGCCACCATAGATTCCCCAGCCAGCCAGGTCCCCATGGCCCCAAGTGTGAACACCCCAGGCCCTCGCCTGTCTGTTCTCACTGGCAGACTGAGGCGGTCCCTGACTGTGAACCAAGGAGTGGCAGTAACGCTTCCGCACTGGGAATAAGGCCTGTCCTCCAATATGGCGGCAAGACACCTTCCAGATTCTTTCCTGGTTGGTCACTTGAGTAATCCAGGACTTAGATGGTTGCCATGGCAACCAGCCCTAGATGGTTGATTTTGTTTTTGGTGTTTATAACCTTGTTCTCTACCCAAGAGGACGTGGATGTATTTGGCGAAGGGGTGAAGCTGGCCAAGGGAGCCACTTTAGCTTACCATCTTGATTCCCACCATTTATCTTGGGCTCAGAGCACAGTCTTGGTGAGAGTCCCCTCACAAGAGGACATGGCACAAGGTACTCAGAGGGCTCTGAGGGCTCCTGAGACTTCCCTCCCATTTCCTCCTCACGAATGCCCTACCAAGTTTAGCCTGTGGGAGCTTCAAATTCCTGCTTACCTTCCCCTTTCCTCAACCGCACTAACCCCTGTGAGTGGAAAGACAGAAGCACAGCCCACCGGAGAGCCAGGGCCTTGGCTCTGCGGCTCCATGACTGTGTGGCCCTGGGAAATATATTTTCTTTTTCTGGGCCTCAGTTTACCCATCTTACAGCAAAGTAGGTGGACCAGAAGAAGAAATGGCAATGAGAGACCGCCTGAAGCATTCATCTGAGAAGGGGAATTAACAAATGAAAATGCCACCCCCTCCCCCCCACCCCGCCGAACCCCCACTCCCCTGTGTGCCTGGTTGCCATCTTGCATAAAACACACAAGGTCTTATTCACAGGTCCAGGTGGGGCTTCTTTGAGGTAAGTGAGATATTAAAGTCACTGCAAAGCAGCTTCAAGGAAGAATCTTTCTAGTATTATTTAGGTTATCTACCCCCCAGTCTCACCCACGCTGAACTACTTTGTCTTCAACATCTCACATCTGACCAGATGTTTCCAAAGCATGCCATTTCATTTTCATGCGTGTGATTCTTTCTTTGCACTCTCGGTTTTCACTGGCTTCCATGAAATGTTTTTAAGTTGTGTAATTATAGAAATAAGAAGGAGGAGATCCTAGTTTTGGGGGGTCTGCAGCTCTCCCAAGTTGTGGGCCCCTTTCAAAGAAAACCAAGTTGCAGATAGAAAATGACACACAAAAATAGATATTGATCCCAAATAGGAGAAACTGCAAGTTTCCACCTTTACAAAAGGTGAAAAGACAGCAAATATTACGAAACCCAGAGAAAAAGATCATGTTTTTATTCATTAACTACCTCTCGCAAGGCTGAAATACTTTTCTCTTGTAACTTCTGGCCACAAATTCTTAATCACTTCTTTATATGACAGTCTTTTTGCAATGATGCCTTCTATGGGAGGATTAGAGTAATTCATCATTTCCTTTAGCAGCGTTGATCAAGTTTTTAAAAAATATTCGGAATACATTACACGTGCAACTTCTAACCGTTTATGAGGGTCTGCACATGGCCACAGAAATGGATAAATCCTATTTTATATGATTTATTCAAATAAAAAAGAAGATCCAGGATATGTATGTCTGTTAAAGCTACACTTTCTTTTTTTTTTTTTTAAGATTTTATTTATTTATTTGAGAGAGAGAGAATGAGAACAAGCAAGCATGAGAGGGGGAAGGTCAGAGGAAGAAGCAGACCCCCTATTCAGCGGGGAGCCTGAGGCAGGACTCAGTCCCAGGACTCTGGGATCATGACCTGAGCTGAAGGCAGTTGCTCCACCAACTGAGCCACCAGGAGCCCTTTTAAAATATTGTATTTATTAAAATTACACTTTCAAGCATATTCCTATTAGGAAAGAACTTTTTTAAAAAACACTCTCATTCAACTGAATCCTCCCAGCTTTACCCATCTGAAGATGGAGAGAATCTTCCAGACTAGCCCCTGGTTCCATATATTTCCAACTTTGTGCCTCTCCCATGACCTACATACCTCTGGTGCCAGGCGCCACAGGACATGCACCTGTAGGTCACAACATCAGTGAGTAGGCCTGTCTTGGATGGTAGGAACATTCCTGGAAGCCATTTGTACATTGTTGTGGCTAGATATATCTTCACATAGAAATGACTTCAAATCACACAAATACAACCCATTTAATCTAGTCTGAATTTAACCCTAACTTGACTTCCCTTTCAGTCATTTCAATGACCCCTTACATTCAGGGAGAGTGGAAAGAGACAGTGGTTTTAACCAACTACAATTAAAATATTTTACTCTGAAAGATGTTTAAAAACATTATGAGACATATCTGATAAAAGACTTGTCTAATATATACAAAGAGCTCTTAAAAATCAACAATAATGGGACACTTCGGTGGCTCAGTCGGTGAAGCGTCTGACTCTTGATTTCAGCTCAGGTCATGAGCTCAGGGTTATGAGACTGAGCCCCATATTGCTGTGGAGCTTGCTTAAGATCCTCTCTCCCTCGCCTTCTGCCCCTCCCCCCTCCATCTCTACAAAAACAAACAAAACAAAAATTCAAGAATAAGAAAATGAGCAACCAGATTTTAAAAATGGGCAAAAGACACCTGATCAAAGAAGATGCAGAGATGGCAAAGAGCATTCAAAAAGACGCTCAGCCACATAGGCCACTAGGGAATTTCAAATTAAAGGAACAACAAGATATCATTGCTTACTAGAATGGCCAAAGTCCAAAACACTAACACCAACTTCTGGCAAGAATGGGGAACAACAGGGACTCTCATTCATCGCTGGTGGGAAAGCAAAATGGAACAGCCACATTGGAAAACAGTTTGGACAGTTTGGAAAACATAAACAGTTGCTGACCACCCAGTCCAGCAATTGTGCTCTTTGGTATCTACCCAAAGGAGTTCAAAATTTATGTCCATAAAAAATCCCGCATACAGATGTTTATAGCAGTTTTATAGAGAAATTGCCTAAACCTGGAAGCAACCAGTGTATCCTCCAGTAGGTGAGTGGATAAACAGTGGTACATCCAGAGAATAAATATTATTCACAAAGAACAAATGAGCTATCAAGCCATGAAAAGACACAGAAGAATCTCGAATGCTTACTACTAAGTGAAAGAGGCCAATCAGAAGAGGCTACACACCGTGTGATTCCAACTACAGGACATTATGAAAAAGGCAAAACTAAGGAGACAGTAAGCAGATCAGTAGGTGGCAGGGATTATAAGGGAAGGAGAGATGGGAGAATGGGTGGAGCACAGAGGATTTTTAGGGCAAGGAAACTGTTCTGCAAGATACTACAGTGATGTACGCACATCACACACTTGCCTGAACTCACAGAATGGACAATACCAAGAATGAACCCAAATGTAAACTATGGGCTTTGGCCGATGACGATGTGTCAGTTTAAGTTTGACTGTTGATGGTGGGGAAGGCTGTGCATGTGGGGTGTGGGGCAGGGGGTCTCGGGGAACTCTCTGTACTTTCTGCTCAATTTTGCTAGGAACCTAAAATGGCTCTCAAAAAATCCAGTTTACTCATTTAAAAATTTTAAAAAGAAATTGAAATTTTTTTAAAAATTTAAAAAGAAATCGTGATCTTTAAAAAGAAATCTTAACACGTTGATCGTGTTTCTCTCAGGGCTTTGGAAGAAGTCTGAGCGGTGAGGGATTCTGAAGCTTAAGCATCATTAGCAACTTCTTGTGAGAAGATGTAGAAGTCAACCAGGTCTGGGATCCAACCTGACTGAAGTTTAGTGAATACGGGCCTCGGGTGAGGAAGGCAGGAATGTTCGAGCATCTGAGACCCGTAAGTTGCAAAGAGCCTTGGAGAACAGTATGTTTGTAGAGACAGCGGAGAAGGCCAGCTATTTGTTGGATCAATTAACCAGAGGATGGCAGAAAGTTCCTATGGTCGTTGCTAACATCTGATGAGCCGCTACTGGGTATCAGACAGTGCTAAGTGCTTTATGTAACAACACTTTAAAGACATAGAAATTGAGGCTCAGAGGAGTGAAATATGTTCCAGAAGACTTTCAGATATTCTGTGAAGCTGGGATTCCAAAAAAAAATGGTGCTGTTGTCTCCTCTGAAACATATGGCCTTAATACAGGACTTGGGGCAATATAGTTTTCCCTCTATCTTTTTTACCATTTGCAGCATGGCGTAATAGGACCCACCTTGAAGTCTTCCCTGAGGTTGTGCACATAAAAATAAGAATGAGACCAGGGAACAGAGAGTTCCTTTTAATTGTAAGACACTATGTGTATCTATCTGGGTCCAATCAGAAAACCAAAACCACTTAAAGGTCTTTCGAGCTGAGGGAGTTTGATAGAGGGACAGAGTTTGATAGATGGCCAAGAGGAGGGAGGGACTGGGAAGCAACCCGGAGCAGGAAAAGCAGCCCTTACTCTCCTTGGCTGGAGGCAGAGCCAGACAAGGTCTCTTTGCCGGAGCCAGAAGCTAGGGCACACGGGAGGTGGGAGAGCCCTGGCCAGGGCTGCCCATGGGGCTGAGACAGCTGAGGAGGGGGTGCGAGGGAGGCAGGAAGGAGAGGCAGCGGCCACAGGAGATGCCGTGGAAGCAGGGACAGGGTAGAAATACCCCAGTTGTCCCCCTTCTCTTACTCTCCCATTGTTGGGCAACCCTTCCTGGGAGAGTAGGAAGCCACACCACACTGATGCAAGATACTATTATTACAGGAGACAACTGCAGGCTCCTGATGAAGGAGAAGAGGAGGGCCAACAGGATTCCAGAATCTGATGCCATCTTCCTTCTCCCAAGTGGCTAGAACAAACAGGTGAGAACAGAGTCCACCAGCATACCTTACATTTCTGGATAAAATCTCCAGACTCCACAAAAACGATGGGGTGGAGGAGTAGATAAGGAAAGGGGAAGTTGGTAGTGTGTACCATCTGTTCTGCCTGAAACCAAGCATCAAAGGGATCGCTCTCCAAGGGCAGGATTTAGTTCCATCTTAAAATAGAGAGAAGCCTCAGGACAGGTGGGAGTGGTCTGCCCCCATCCAGAGGGGCCTCTGGTGAGAAGGCCTGTAGAGCTCACTCCTAGAGACCAGGAGTGACATTGTCCTTCTGGCTGCCTCCATCCATCAGAAACTGACAGTGTCTTGTCCAGCAGTCAGCTGTCTCCTGCTTAAGGGCGTCTGTGGGA
>ML099522.1:23910-34786 GCA_003697995.1 Taxidea taxus jeffersonii | reverse complement strand
CGTCCTCCCTCCTCCCCCTTCCCCACATTCCTCTGTCTCTGAACATTTCATGAGTAACAGTTCATGTCATATCTTCACAGAGTTTTTAGATGAAATCGTGCAGGTAGTAAAGAGGGGGCCGTCCACCAGTCAGAATTTCTTCAGAAATAATTTCTTGTGTAAGGAACACATTAAGATTAGGAGTAAGTCTGGTTTGGGGAACCAAACAGAAGATCTAGAACACATATGTCTTGGTTAAGCTCAGTGGCCGTGTCTCCTGTACAAGGCCGGAGATTTGTGCACGAGAAGCGCTCGGCAGCTCTGTCCCACGGAGTTCTCCCCGCTGATGCCCCACTCCCTGAGGACTGGCCCTCTCTCCGTGGATGGGTCAGCACCCATTTTCCAGGAAGCGGGTGGAGGGAAGGGAGAAGAGGAGGCGCAGGCCGGGCTGACGGCCCTTTCCCCAGGTGCGCACCTGCAGGCGGGTGTGCAGTTAAGGGATGGCCGGGCCCAGGCACGCGTGTCAGTGTCGGTCCCCGAGCTGTGTTCCCTGCACGACATGTGCTCTTCTCAGGACACTGCAGGTGTTTTCTCACAGGACAGGCGTGAACTGGGTTTTGGTAGTTTGCAGATTTTTTAAAATGAGCAGATGCATAGGAAGAAATGGGAAAGAAAAAACTTATTTTGCATCTCCTTAGTGTGGAATGTTCTAAGTGGAAACCCTCCCCAGGGTCCCCATTGGCTTAAATGTGCTGGAAAGGGACCCTGAGGTTCCAGAGATCAGAGACCAGGGGACCGCCGCCCCGAGCAGTCCAGGGGGCAGGTTTTTGAGCCATGCGTCACTGCCGATGGTCTGCCAGCTGTTATTTGCTCTGGGGCTTAAAATCCGACGTGCAAGGACGTAAGCAGAGCCGCGTTGCTGCCGCACACCAGCCCTTCCTCATGGGGCTGCTAGCGCTCAGGGACACCGTGCCTTCAGAGCCCCGGGGACACTGCTAACAGAGTGGCTCTCCACAAGCATGGGGGACGTTTAAGCACCTTCCCGTGCTCTTTCCCTGACCGGTCAGCTCTCTGTTCCCTGGACACAGTGCTGGGGGTGAACCTCCAGGAAGAAAAGTCCTTTTCTGGTGGGCCCACTATTGGGACACGCAAAGTGACACTTCTCTTTCCTGCTGGGACTGTGGTGCCTTTGTGGCCCTTTGCTGGGTCCCAGATGCGGGCCCCAGCAGGAGGCCAGCCCAGGGCCTCTGGCCTGCCCTCCTCATCCTGTTCTCAGCCGGTCACCTGGTGTCTCCTATGGCCAGGGCCCCCATCAGTGTGCCCCCTGGTGTGCACAGACACGCCCCAGCATCTCCCTCATAGCTGGCAGAGCATTACCGTGTGTGTCCTGGGGAGCCACTCACCTGTGTGGTCTCACGGCTCTGGAGGTCAGGAGGAGGAGATGAGGATGCAGGTCAGCTGTGTTCCTTGTGGACGCTCCAGAGGAGGCTCTGTTTCTGCCTGCTTCCAGCTTCTGGAGACGCTTGCGCCCTGTGGTTCATGGCCCGGTTACCTGGCCTCCGCTTCCGTGGTCTCCCCTCATCCCCTGTGCCGACCCCGGGTGTGCGTGGACAATCTGCCTGAGCTGCAGAGCCCCCTGTGCTGTGTGAAGTGTCACAGGCACAGGGTCTGGGGGTTGGGGCGTTGTTTTGCTTGACATCGTCCCCCGCCTTGGCGTGGGGACTCTGCCACACCCCTCTGTGCATGCGGACATGCGCTATTAGTCGTTGTGTCTTCAGTCCCAGCTTCCCTGAGCTGCCTCATCCCTGCCCAGACTGCCTTTGCACACAGCTCAGTGTTTCCTGACGTCTTCTCTGCTCTCTTCCCCAGGCACCCTCGTCAGTTCAGGTGGCATCCCCTCTGCCCCAGCTGCTGGGCGGTGGCCGTGTACCCGCAGGTCCCCAGCCCAGCCTGTCTCTGCAGCCTCAGACCCAACTTTCCCACTGCCCCTCACCTTCTCCACGCAGTGTCCATGGCTGGGCTAGTCACTTACTTTCCCCACAGCCACCACCTGCCCTCCCCTGTTCCTCTGTCATGCAGAGCTTCCCGAGCCCTGAGGAAGCCAGACAGGGGTGTTAATCCCTGTACCCGCCTTGTGTCTAAGCACTCCTGGGAATCAGAGAGTGGAACACCTGACTGTCTTCTTAATGCTCACCCTGTCCCATAGGCTGTGTGGCTACCCAGGCGCTGCTCTCCCCCCCCAGAGTGTCTCCCTCTCCACCGGCAGCTGCACACACACACACGCCCCCCTGGGCTCTCCGTGGTGCTCCTGTGGCCTGTGGGAGTGTGATGCCCTCTCCCTTGCCAATCTTTTCCTGAGACTCTAGACTCCCAGGAAGCTGGGTCTTGCCTTTCGTTTTCCTTTTGGATTCCCCAAATGCTCTTGACACGTGGGTGGCCCTGTTAATGGGGTATCCCAGGCCTGAAAAGCAGAGCCAGCCTATGCTGGTCTCCTGCTCCAAAATGCATGGGTTCAGCCCTCCTGCCAGTCTCCCCAGCAGTCCTCAGCAGCACAAGCACCCCCGCAGACTGCAGAACCCTTGGAAACCTGCGTGACCCGCACGGGCGGCAGCATGGGAGCAGGGCCTCAGAGCATGCCTGCCATCAGCTCTGTTTGTCTCGGCAGTGGCCTTTGGAGCCCCCGTCGGTGGCTCCCCTTGCTGTGGCTGAGGCTGGGTGCTTGGTGCTGATGAGGAGAAGGGGGAAACTGATTTGTTTTTTTCAAATACTTTAATACTTAAGGGCAAAATGAAGGTTTTTCTATGTAGTATATACAAATCTTTTTATCCACATTGACTTGTAAATACGAGAAAGTAAATTCAATGTTTTGTTCCCACGTATGTAACTTGGCAAACCTGGTGTGCTCCAGTGTTTCTCTGGCCAGGCATGGCTCCCTTGCAGGCCCACCCTGTGCTGTGGGGCACTGCCTTCCACGGCCACCTGGAGCCCATGGCCCCTGGCTCTTGCTGCAGACTCCTTTGCCCGAGGGAGTGGGCTGTGGCCATGTGGCATGGTCTCTCTGAACGCCATGGGAGGGCTGGCAGGCGACCTCTGCCCTCCCAGTCCCATTGCTGCCCCAACAGACAGCCCTCCTGTGTCCAGTCCAGTCTGCTTCCTCCCCCTGCTCCTGGGAGCTTCCACTGAGGTGAGGCCTGGTATTCGACACCCCCCTTTGTCCACTTCCCTAATCTGCCCTGTAGATGGCAAAGGGCGGAAGGCCCGTGGTAAGCTCACCTGAGTGTTCCTGAGACTGCTGTTCCAGCCAGAGCGCCGGCGCCGGCCAAAGCAGTGCCCTCTGGAGGTGTAAGTGGGTTGTTTGAATGACCACCCTCAGAGCCTGAGAACAGACATGCTGCTTCCCAGGCCAGAGGCTAGCCCTGGTGCCTGCACACTGTGGGCGCACGGGGGCTGGCAGGGCTCTGTTCCCGTGGAAGGGCTGCGGTGAGCTGGGGTTTGTGGGCCTGTGAACCCTTGTGACTGTGGCCTTCCCTCCCACAGCTGCCGGGCCGCAGGTACTGCCCTGGGTACAACGCAGACGTGGGCGACAAGTGGATCTGGCTGAAGTGACCGGTCATCCTCCACGCTCTACACTGCAACGGCGAAGAGGTTTCCAGTCTGACCCACTCCTGTGGACTCCGTGTGGCTTTAAGAATGGGGGGCGTGATGGATAGTAAATGACCCAAAAATGTCACCATGGGAGAAACGGCCCAGCCAGGAGCAGGCTTCCCTGAGGAGTGTCTGGGCGTAGGATGGGCCTCTTGCTTTAGGAGGTTTCATGGTCTGCTGGCTCTGTTGGGCAATGATCCATAGTTATCATGGGGAAAAAAATCTGCTATTAAAGACCAGACATGACTAGAAGAATTTCATTTCATTACGGTTGTGTTCTGTCGTGTTGAATTGGTACTTGGTTTCTTCAGACTTCCAGAAATAAAGCCGGTTCCACGGCGTTTCCTTCCATCATCCGTCTACACCCACACCCGCCACATGTGTGCACATGTGTTTGCTCACACGTCACTGACCATGTGCTATGATGAGTCTGGTTTATTGAGACAGAGGCCAGGACTCAGAGGGTTTCTGTACAGAGAGGGAGAATCACATTTCCTTATATAGAAAGCAAAAAGAAAACTTGCCAGCTCGTTGTAGAGGTGAGCGTTTCAGTGGCCTGTCCTGTTGAATGGGAGAGCTCTTCCCCCAAAGCTGCCCTCCCTTCCCCGGCCACGCACAGACCCGTGGCTGCCTGTCCCTGTTGAGATTTGGGTGCCTGAAGTTCAGTGCCGCATAGAGGTCAGTTCCTTGGCCACACAGGTGCATTGGCCACCGCTCTGGCTCCTGCTCCCGCACTTGCTCCTGGGGCTCTGGGCTTACTGAGATGCTTCATGGGCGTCCCAGTAGTGCCCAGTGCAAAGGAGGCCCAGACAGCTCTCCAGTACCTCCGCTTTCTCAGCTTCCCTACTCTCCTCCCCATCCCTTCCTCTCCCCTCCCTGCTATCCCCTCCCCTGCTCCCCTCCTTTTTTTCTTGTTTTCTTCCCTTCCTTCCCCTCCACCACCCTCCTCCCCTCCCCTGCTCCCCTCTTTTCTCTCTGCTGACTTCCCCTCCCTTCCTCTGCCCTCCTCCCCTGCACTGCATTGTCCTCCTCCCCCTCCTCTTCCAGTTCTGTTTGACCCACTACCCCCACCCTTCTGCTTCTCTTGCCTTCCTTTCCTCTTCCCTCCTTCCTTTTTGGGGAGGGGCTGTTTAACAGTTTAAAGTTTCCCAGCAGCGTCTAAGTTGGATGCCCTGCTTTCATCAGGACCTGGGAGTGCACTTGGCACCCGGCCAGCTGTGGAGTGTTTTGGACTTTTGGACTAAGTGCCTCACAAACCATTAAGGAGAGGAGGAAGGAAAAGAAAAACATCTTTAATTATCCTGGCTGTCCCCGATGTCCTGGCCATAGTGAGCTCTTTCCCCGCAGCAGCGTCCCCCACAGGTGGCGGGTCTGTTGTGTGGTCAGGACACGTGGGTGGGAGCCGGCTCACTCTGCAGGCAGACTCGTCCCTGCAGGCAGACTCGTCCCTCCCAGCCTGTGTGCACCGCACCCAGGGGACGCGGTGGAGCCTGAGTCTCAGCCCTAGGGTGCGTGCTCCCTGCTGGCCGTGTACGTGGTGGCTCGTAGGTGCTGAGAAAGGCTGGGTCACTTCCCGGTGCTTCTCCTGTGAGTGCCGGGCAGAGAAGAGCGAATGAGCAGTGACCCAGCCTTCTCTGCAGCTGGGGACCTGGAGGGTTGGGTGGATGCCCGCATGGGATCTGACTTGAGAGCAGCCATGATTCAGTTTCACAAAAATGCTACAACCCCTCAAAGCCCCAGGGCTAAAATAACCCCGCATGTATTTAAATACTCCATGTTGGAACGTTCAGCACTTTGAGGACCGGTAGCGGTAATGGCATGGCCATGTGTTTTCAGAGGGAGTCAGTGACTCACGTCCCCCTCACAAGCGGGCCTCACTGGGTGCTCCGGCCGCCCTCTCTGTGGCCACCTCGCTCCGCCAGCCCCCCTCCTGCACACAAGGTGTGTGGCCGGAGCCACGGGTGAGGAGGCTGCCCCCTCACGGGGCAGGTGTGGCCACAGACTCTGGTGATGCTGGTACTGGGCTATGGCAGAGGCAAAGCAAGCTCCTGGTCTGCTTGCCCGAACCCATCTCGTCTGTCAGCCACCAGCCTTTTCAACAGCCTGCTGGCCGCTCATTGGGCTTGGGATCTTCCTGCGTTCTGTTCAGCAGCTCCCGTTTCTGGACGGGCTGTTCACAGCTGTGCATATGTCCGAGCAAAGAGGCAGGCAGGCAGCTGCTTTCTCCTAGGAAGTGCGGTCCACGCCACCCTGGATGCCAACCTGCAGGATCTGGGGGGAATGGCAGAGTTGGGGTGGGGAGAAGGCCGCAGTTACTGTCACACATTTGGGCTTTCAGGGGGGGAGATGTGCAGGCAATAGCCCCTGGTTGCTCAGGACACTGTGAGTGGAAGTACTGCCCCAGTAATTCTAGGTTTTACATCTGGACAGAAATAAAAGCTGTGAACCGGAGGCTTTGCTTTAGGAAAATCAGAGCCAGAAAAAGAGGCAGAGACTCTCAGTCATCACCCCGTCAAGAGGGGTCATCTAATATCTCGGATTTCATAAAGGAAAGTGCACGGTGATATGACGCATCCACCCCTTGAACGGGGAGATAGCCTCGGGAAAAGGCCTCCCCTCCATCCTCCCCGATGCCCGCCTGGGTTTGTTCTGATGCCCCGTGTTGGCACCCCCAGCTCTGGAGCCCCGTTAGAAACCCCTCTTTCTGGAGGCACCAGGGCGGCTCAGTCGGTGAAGCTTCCTGCCCCCAATTTGGCTCAGGCGTGACCTCAGGGTCCTGGGATCAAGCTCCGCGGTGGGCTCCAAGCTCCTCACCCTGTCTGCTTGTGAGTCTCCCTCTCCCTCTGCCCCTCCCACTCTGCTCACCGGCTCGCCCTCTCTCTCTCTCTCTCTGAAAAAAGTAAATCTTTAAAAAGAAGCAATCTCCTCCCCCAAAGAGCCTGAACTTCCCTGTGTGGTGTGTGTGGTTGTTTGTGTGGTCGCTGCCGCCCAGCCCGCGGTCTCTGAAGGCAGCTTACATAAGGGTTCTTCCAACGGGAAGCCAGGTGAAACAGTAAAATTTTGTCATTAAATGTGTGAGTCCATTTCATTGTCCATCCTACTGAAATTTTTTAATTGTTGTGATCAGAAGAGTACCTGTTTTCATCGGTGAGGCTTCCTAAGTGCCAGGAAACCCCCTGGTTAGATCTGGCTGTTGGCCGCACTCTGGAAGCGCTCCGTTCTGTTCTGTCATTTCATGGACTTCGCCTTTGTGCACCTTTGGTGCAGTCGTGAGCGCTCCTGCATCATTGCTCATGGAGCCTCCTGTGTCCCTGGGCCCCACAGGTGGCAGTGCACACAGCACGAGCATGGACTTGCTGGGACTGCCTCTGCCAGCCGGATCGCCCATGTGCCGAAGCCGTGATCGCTGTGAGGCCCCAAGACCCAGCAGCAGGGGGAGCAGGTCAGGCCTGAGTCAGGGCCTACACAGAAGAGCAGAGTGGCTGTTCTGGAGGGTCCGGACAGGGGACCCACGATGACCCAGCCGCAGCACTAACTGCGGCAGGAGGTGGGTGGAGACAGGGCCCTGGGGGCTCAGGCAGGGACAGCAGCATGAATGAACGGACGGAGGGAGAGCAGGGTCTTTTCCAGCCAGGAATCCAGCATCACCCCGTGTCGGAAGCATGTCCCCCGTTCGGGTTGAGCCCTGTCTTGTCAGGGAGTGCAGCGGGGGATGCTGGCTGTGCTGCCCACCTCCGGGGGGCACAGTCACCGCTGCAGACACCTGCACCCCCAGATTCCACAAAGCCTTGGCCAAAGACACTACGTTCCTCCAACATCGAAGCGTTGAGTGCAGGACTTGGACCCTTTTGCAAAAAGCAAGGGCCTCCAGGATTGTTTCAGTCTTCACATCATAGACATGAGATGAAGCCAGGGGCCCCAACTCTTACACCGGGTGGACAGGGGTGTAAGGACGGGTACCTGGGGGACGCGGTGGGGCCCGAGGCTCACCCCTGGGGTGTGCACTCCCTGTCAGCCCACACCTTCCGTGGTTTGTAGGTGCTGAGAAAGGCTCTGTGTCCCTTCCCAGTGCTTGACCCGGCCTTCTTTCCAGAGGGAGACCCGGAGGGTTTGGTGGACACCCGTGTCGGATCTCCTGGCTTCAGGGCAGCCATGACTGATGTTCACATCAGCGCTGCACGTGGCCCGGCCTCCCACTCACGGGGTCTCACTGTAGAGAAGCTGCCGCCACACATGATGGACACGCCAGTGTCTCTGAGTGTTGTACCCCTCGCAAACAATGGGTGAGGCATCCAGCCTCTGAGCGTGGTCAGGGGTCCTCTGGGGCTCAGGAGGCTGTGCGTCCACAGCTGGGCCCCAGGGCCAGTCTGGGTGTGCAGGGCCACTGACCAGGGTGCGCCCCTCCGTGGGAGTGCTGTAGACCCTGACCGGAGATCCAGTCTCTCCTGTCTCCATGCCTGGACAGCTGGCCAGCCACCAGAGTCCCTGCTGTATCGGCCCCTGGATCCTGCCTCCTGCTCACCTCCCGCTCTTCAGTGCAGTCAGGGACTCACGCTGTCCGCAGGGCGGAGCCATAGTGGTGTCCGAAGCCAGAGTCTGTTTATCTGGCCCTTGATCCAGAGCTGCAGCTGCCCCCTCCCTAAGAACCCTGTCCCCTGGCCCCGTGCCCAGCTCCCCCCAGCCTCAGACGTCCCCTGAAGCCCCAGCAGGGTGAGGCCCGGATCCTGAGTAGACACATATGGCCCTCCCCTCCCCTCTGGTGTCACAGCCACTGTGCCCCCATGCCCCTTGGGAAGAGGACCTGGGCTGGACCATGGGGAGCATCACGGAGCCCCACGTTCAGGACAGTGCTCCATCCTCATGATGGCCATGGGACAATGAACTTATGGCCATGTCGATGTGACCTCTCTGCCACCCCGAGGCCTCCGACACCTGCACTGGCACTTGGTTCTGCTGAGCCAGACGCTTGGGGCCCTGCTGCCCTTGTCTGCCCTTCATGTTGTGCAGAAGGAACCTAGGGTCCCGCCCATCCAGCCGCCCGGCTGTGCAGCTTGCTTAGACCCTCAGTTCTCAGGATGGTTTTCCGCATGTATACTGTCTCTAGTATTTGTTGACTTAACGTGAAGCTTGGCTTCTCGGTAGATCCGCGGAATAACCTCCTTTCTGCTGACATGAAAAGCAAGAGGAGCTCGCGCTACACCAGCCAAATCCGAAATTAAAATGAGCTTCTCCTGCAAAGAGGGAACCAGCCTTGCTGAGAGGATGTAATTTAGCTGCAGAAAGAACTCCAGCTGCTGGAAATCCCACCTCAAGGAGCGGGCAGCGCTAACCATTTGTCTGCGGCTGCGTTGCTGTCCCTGGCAGGAGGAGCAGAGGGGTGGCGCAGTCCTCAGGGCGCTCAGGGCCGCCCCCTGCAGGGCTCTTGGTGGCCTGGAGGTCCATAATCCTGCCTCCCAGCACCAATGCAAACTGAGGGCAGGTCTGTGCTTGCTGTGAGCACAAAAAAGGAATCCAAGGGGTGTCTGGGTGGTTCAGTGGGTTAGGGCCTCTGCCTTCAGCTCAGGTCATGATCCCAGCGTCCTGGGATCGAGCCCCGCGTCAGGCTCTCTGCTCAGCCAGGGTTCTGCTTCTCTTCCTCTCTCTCTGCCTGCCTCTCTGCCTACTTGTGATCTCTGTCTGTCAAATAAATAAATAAAAATCTTACAAAAAAAAAAAAAAAGGAACCCAAGGAGAATGTTTACCTTCAGACACCCCAGACCTTTTTTTCTTTTTGTAAGTTAGCCCCTTTCTCTCCTCCAGCAAACGTGTCTGCTCATGTAGCGGGCACCTGTGAGGTCCATGGGGCCCTCCTGCAAATCGGCTTTGGGCCCCTAGTGCCCTCTGGCCTGAGAGTTGCTTGTCCGCAAGTCCCGCAGGGGACAGTGCAGGTGTGTGTGGGGAGACCCAGAGAAGATGGCTTTCCAGGCAGTGGCTTAGGCAGAGCCATGGCCGCCTCCTCTGTGTCCATCGCCACAGCCCAATGTGCTCAGACTTCACAGTTCCTTGGAATTGGCGCTGGCAGCTGCCTGTGTGCTTGTGGATGCGGTTTGCTCTGCCCGTGGCTGGCTGGAGGTAGAGAGCGTGGCGGGGGGACGTGCGGGGCCGTGGGCGCCCTAGGAGGGTGTGTCGGAGACCGGCCAGGCTGTCGTGTGGGCTTAGAAACATGGCTGTGGTGGCCTGAGCCCCACAAGCACTTCAGCCTCTGGCCCTCCCCAAGCTGACCCTGGGGCCATCTGCATACACCTCCCCACGGGATGCTGTGAGTCCCTCGAGCTCCCTGATGTCCGGGCCCCGCTGCCCGGAGCCTGTGCTGCTGCGGACATTGGGAGCCTGACACAGCGGTGCCGCCAGATGGATCCTTCTTAGCCTCCGCCCCCAGGCTCTCAGACCCCCAGACTCCAGCTGAGTGCGGCTTCTGTCCTCACGCGTCCTCCTCCCACTGTCTCCTGAGGACACTGGGTTACATCGGCCCTGCACAGCGGCAGGACTGTTCCCACCCCAAGATCCTTCCTCACACCTGTGAGGTCCCTTGTGCCACCTCTGGTCACGAGGGTACCAGTCCTGCTATCAGTGCCTCGTCAGGGGCTATCCGTGTGCTGCAGGCCCCCAAGACACCGTGGGGAGCTACGGGGGTGGCCCTGCCCTCTTCCGACTTGGCTCCTGAGGGGCTCTCCGTGGGGAACGTGCTCTGTGTTCCTGAGGGCACGTCCCTGGTTGCTGTCCCAGCCCCTGCGGAGGTGACTCAGGCCCACCCGGTCCCCTGGTGCAGAGCATGCTGTGCGTCCCCGCTAGGGAGGGAGTGACCTCAGGCTGCCCTGTCTCAGAAGGGACATGAAGGAAAAGCCAGCGCCCAGCCCACATCTGGCACAGCCAGCGGTCGGAGCACCCCTCATGCCGCAGAGGAGAGCCCCTGACCCTAGCTCCCCCCCAAATCCTCCCAACAACCCCAGCACTGGCCAGAGCCAGCTGCCTGGACTGGGGCAGGAAGGGTCGGGGGCTGCAGGGGGAGAGGGTGCCCAGAGACATCGGAGCCCCGCACACATGGCCGATTCTTCCCTTTGGGCCTCCCACCTGCTTCGTGCAGTCAGGCTGTGCGGACCCGTCCCCACATATGAGCACGGAGGCCCCACACAGCACTCCTGCTCTCGGCCAGGATGGCAGGAGGCTGTGGTGAGCAGCTGTGGCCCGTTCTCATCCTAAAGCCTCTGGCGGG
>ML099522.1:0-18910 GCA_003697995.1 Taxidea taxus jeffersonii | reverse complement strand
GTGCTCCAGAACACCCGGCCTGCAGCAGGTGTGGTGTGTCCATGCGGTAAGTGGGAGGGCGGCGGGGTCAGGTGCTGCCAGGCTGCTCACAGTGTCACAGCCGTGGCAGCCTCGCCAGCTCAGGGTGCCAAGCCTGCCCTTTGCGCACTTCACACCAGCCTTGGAGGGGTGAGCCACTCCTGCCTCCCCTCTCCAGGTGGGGAAGGCAAGGCCCAAGTGCAGCAGGACCATGGCTGCTGGCCATGGGGCATGTCCCCATCCCTGCAGTAACCGTAGCTCCATAGGGATGGCACAGGGGACACGAGCAAGTCATTGAGGCACATTTGGGGACCTGGCATGGAAGGCTGGAAACAAGGGGGAAAGCAGGGAAGCCCCCAGAGTCTGTGCTCCCAGATGCTGGTCACAACTCCGAGGGCCGCCCTGGAGACCACAGGGTGAGTCGGCTGCTGGAGGAGCTTCCAGCCATGTTGCAAATTGGTTCTTACAGTCACAGTGAAGGGGCTTGTGCCAGAAGGTGACCAGTGTCAGGAGCACATGGGGGCACGTGGGGACACCAGCGTCCTCCTGCACCGTCTGGGGGAATGCAGACAGTGCGGCTGCTCTGGAAATAGAGTGGAGTATCCTCCGGAGGTTGGCCTGGAACTGCCACGTGACAACGTGCCACGTCCACATGTCTGCCCAAGAGCATCGAGAACATGTGTCCACACGAAACTCATCCACACATGTCCACAGCAGTGCCATTCAGGGTGGACAAAAGCAGGGACAACCCAGATGTCTGTCCTCAGATGAGCGGACAAATGAAACATGACAGACAGGGATTGTTGTGAAGCCACAGCAAGGACGGGAGCGCTGGCATCTGTCACAGCGTGGACGGCCCTGGAAGGTGGTGCTCAGGGAATGCAGCCAGTCCAAACAGACCATGTGTCATGCGGTCCCGTCATGCGGTCCCGTGGGTCTGAAATGTATGGAAGCTCACCGCCACAGGCGAGAATGAGGGGCCCTACGGGATGACAGAAATGGGACGACCCCTGCCCTGTCCGTCCATCAAAGACTGTCACGGGGTGCCCGTAGAATGGCGACTTAGGATGTGTGAGTTTTGCATCTATGAAGTTGTTAAGGACAGAGTTACAGAAAGATAAAGTGTAGGGTTCCATGTCGCTGCTGCTTTTGTCAGTCAGGGTGACAGTGGGAGGTAGACACGCCTGAGTTCGGCCCCTGCTGTTCCCTCGCTGCAAGTGGCCCAAACTGGGGAGCCGTCCGCTCTGTTCCAGAGTTGTCCGGAGGGGCATGGGGCCATGACCGGCTCTTCTTCCCGGAAGGAGGCCCCAGACAAGACGCACCTGTCTGGCTCTGGACACCCTTGCGTCTCCGCGCAGCCATCTTGTGACCCTAAGGAAAGCCAGCAGAGACATGGGCGGACCCTGGGCTCTGGAAACGTCCCCCTTTGGTGAGTGTGTGCAGGAGAATTCTGTTCCTCCAGCTAAAATCATCCTGCTGTGTTGATTTGCTCCTTCCCTCTCCCTCCCTCCTGCATCCCCTCGAAAGCATGAGCTTGAGCAGAAGAACGAGGGCTAGAGCCCCAGTCAGCATTTTCACGAGCGTGCAGACCGGCTGCTTCGTCAGCTCCTCGGAGCCCGGCTCCAGCAGGTGTTCACGTTTCCCTTCCTCACGGGGCCATTTCCAGTTACTGCCGTCCTGGCAGTTTCTGAGAACTGCAGGGGCGCCCTCCTGGTCAGGATCGCCCTCTGGGTCAGGATCGCGGCGGGAGGGGTGGGGGGACATTTGTGCGACGTCATCTGGGTCTCTAGCTGGTGCAGACGCACGTAGGGATTGGGAGCGAGCCAGATAAGATACAGCAACACATGGAGGGCAGAGCAGCCACCCGTGGGACCCTGTTGGCATCGGGGTCTAGGGATGCTGGAGACGTTATCACTGCCCCCAGCTCGTGTTCTCCCTTCTGATGCCACAGACCAACTCCATGTGAGGACCGCATTCTCTCACTGCAATTGCCGGAGTGCCTGCATGGCTTTGGGCCCCTGCTGGGGGACACCTGGCCCCCCGGGAGAGCGTCCAAGGGCAGGGTCAGAGGACAGGCATGAGGAGGAGGAGGGTGCTCTGAGGAAGGGGGGGTGGTGTGCAAAAGCCCCATGCAGGGATGCTCAGAGCCCAGGTTCACAGGTGGGAGCCCAGTGCCCTCGGGGGGACGGTCGCAAGAAGGCAAGCTCCAGGGGACGCCATGGGGACCAGGGTCCGGAGCCGGGAGAAACTCCAGCTCCCGGGCTGTCAGTTCTGTCTTCCCTGCATTGCTGACATTTGGAACACATCCAACATCACGTTCCATAGAGCATGAAACACTGCTCCCAGGAGAGCATCTTCACGGGGGCCTGTGGGGAACCCCACAGCATTGGGAGCCCCCGTGGGGACCGGGGGATGAGGGCTCAGTGGCTGGAGCGCCCTTAGGTCCCCTGGCACCTGCAGCCTCTTTCCCCAGTGAAGATCGTCTATATGGCCCCGAGCCCCCCCCCCCCCACCGGGAAGTGGTAGCCAGTGGAGTAGCTAGAGCTTGGCAGAGCTCCAGCCCGACCCAGATGGGGCAGAAGGGATGTGGACGGTGTGGGAAGCTACTTCCTGATGTGTCGTTGGCCCCAGAGAGTGTGAGCAAGAGGCAGGGAGCTGCCAGTTCTCGCCCTCCCAGCCCCGCTCCACAGGTGCCATGGACCCTCCCGCCCCGGAGTGACCCTGTCAGACCCCCAGACTCCACAAGCAGCCCTGGCCCCCAGGCCTGTCCTCCTCACTGAGGGAAGCTTCTGGAGCATAGGATGGGGTCACTCATGGTGTAGACTGCTGGATCAACAGATCAACGAAATCCATCGCAGGCTCTGACCAGAGTCTCCCTTTTGGAAACAGACCCCAAGGAAAGACCTTTTTACCAAAGGGAGTGGTCCTCACAGCGATTTGGGTTTGGACTCCTGTCCTCCAGCTGGTGAGCACATGCATGTAGTCTTAGGCCAGCTTGTGGGGCCACGTGGGGGTACAGGAGACCCCCGTGGCGCGGAGACAGTGTGCGCCTGTGCCACTGGTGGCGAGCTTGGGAAGCAGTCGCTTGGGCCTTGGTAGCAGGCGATGGGGGCCCTTCAGTGGGGGAAGAGGCCAGAGCTCCTAGGCGAGGCTGCTGGGTGAGGAACATCAGGCCCAGAGGTCTAGGCTGGAACAGGCATGCATGCTCACAGAGCGCAGAGGTCACGGCGGCAGCCGGGCCTTGAGGGCCACATGTTCGGGCTACAGGTCTTGCAGGAGCCAGTAGGGCCCGAGGGGGCCAACCTCGAGGGGAGGTCAGAGGGCAGAGGCCACATCCCAGGTCACAGTGAGAGATGGGAGAGAAGTGATGGCCAGAGCGAGACAGAAGTCACCTGCTGGGCCGTGAGCCCACGGTGCCCGACATCTGTGGCCCCGGGAGACTGACAGTGGCTGCCCTTCTCAGAGGGCAGGGTCCTGGGGCCTTGGCACGTCGGGTTTGGGTCTTCCCGACACACTGCAGAGAGGCGGCATTCTGTCCCTGACATGGGAGGCTCATGGGGCTGGGGTCCCTAGGCTGGTCACATGTGCTTTTTGGCGACAGGACATCGGGTTCCTGAGTAAGCATGAGGGATGTGTTGAAAGACTTGAAAGAACACAGCATTATTGTGTTTGAGGAAGGAGCAAATAGCCAGGTTCACAGAGGCAGCCGCCCACCCGTGCCCACTTATTCAAACTGCTCCTTCGCGATCTGGGATTGCCCGTCTCTGGCAGGTAAGGGCACCTGATCTCGGCTTTCGTGGCAAATGAGGTCTCCTTTGTGGGTTTTCCACAGCTGCCGCAGGCCTACGTTGTCCCCCAAGCCTGGTCTCAGAGGGTCTGTCCTGTGGGTGGGTGTGACACTCAGGGGGACGCACATCAAACCTCTGGTGTCAGGAAAGGAAGGGATCGCCCGCAGGCCCAGCTGGGGCGGGTGGAAGGCCAGAGAGATGGAGGTTTTAAGGAACCGGCTCACAGGGTTGTGGAGCCATCCAGGCTCAAATCCGGGGGGTGGGCTGGAAATTCAGGCGGGACTTGATGCCGCAGTCTTGAGGCAGGCTTCCGTTTTCTCTGGGGAACCTCTGCGTTGTTCTTAAGGCCTTCCATTGATTGGATGAGGCCCACCCACATTGAGGAGGATGATCTTGGCTCAAAGGCTGTGGACGGTGGGTGCAAACCACAACCTCCAGATGCCTTCGCAGCCGCACTGGGATCAGCATTTGCTTGGACTGTGGGCGCCGCAGCCTGGCCGGCGTGGTGTGTGAGCAGACTGTCTGGGGATCTGCACAAGGTCCCTGGCACGGGAGCTGGAGCCCCTGGCCTGTCCTGGGAAGCAAGGAAGCTGCCACGAGGCACAAACTTGGAAGCAGAGGCTCTGACGAATAGGCCCCCACACATACCTCCAGCCCCCTCCCCACACCAGCTAGACCCCTTCACCTGGCGGAGGGAGGCCGTGCTGCGTGTGATCAGGTGGGAACCGGGCCCCTGGGGCCTCTCCTCCTCCTGCAGGAAAGAACCCAGGTTGGTTTCATCAGGGGACAGCCAGTGTGGACCTTCCCTTTGGCACTGAATGGGGACACGGGCTAGCCTGTGGCCATGGCAAATGGCTGGTGACAAAGGACAGAGGCCCCAGGAGGGAGCCGGGCGAGAAAGGGCCTTGAAAGAGCCATGCCCACCGGGCCCTGGATGCTCTCAGGGAGCGGGAGTGGGGAGGAGTTGGCCAGGATGCCTGAGGTCTTCCTCCTGGGTGTGGCTGGGGTGAGGACCGCACAGGGTGGGGGAAGTGGAGAGCTCAGGTGTGCTTTGGAAAGCAGCGGGCCTGAGAGTCAACACAGAGGGAAAGGTCCAGCACGTCCTGACATCCTGGAGGGGTATCCATGAGTCCCTAGGGGTAGGAGGCTGGACTAGTGGGGGGGGCGGGGGGCATCCAAAGGCGTGGCCATGGCCTGGAGGGGAAGGGCATAGAGCAGCAGGGCAGAGCACAGTCACCCTCCAGTCCCTGACCTCGAGGCTAGGGATCCAGGCAGCGCCTGGAGGGGTGGGCCAGACAGGTCCCTCATGTGGTCAGTAGGAAGGGAATGTACGCGAGCCCAGAAGCGGTAGGTTAACAAGGAGTGTTGGAGGGTTCCGTGTGGAGGTGTGGCTCCCCAGGATGGGTCTGGATGGAGAGCCACTGCTGGGGAAGGGAAGGGGAGAGACATCGGGCCAGTGACAGCGTGGGCTTAGAACCTACTGTGTGCCAGGTCCTGGGCGGGCAGTAGGGACAGCACAGCCCTACAGACCACTGTGGAGTGGGTGTAAACTTGTGGGTTCTCTTTGCAAGGTGGGGCCCCATGGAGGTCTGGGATAGCCTTCCAGAAGGTGGGGAGGGGCCCGGCTCTGAGCTCTGGAGATGGGTAGGGGCAGCGACCCTGCCACGGTCCCTGGGCAGATGCACTGAGTGAGGAGCGCCTTCCAACACAAAGGAAAATGACGATCAGTTAATTGAGGTTTCCAGACATGAAATGGGGTGCTCACACTTTGCTTTTCCACAGGCCGTGGGGAGAGGGATGCCCGAGAGCAAGTCCAGGGGACCGTGAGCCCCGACAGGTGCCCTCTTCATGCTCAGAGTCTCCCGAGTCACCTCTGAGCATGGTGCCCAGGGGCGGGCAGGGATGGGGGCATGAAGTGTATGGAGGCATGGCTGGCAGAGCTCACAGGGTGAGGACCCAGGCTGGGGCTCGGAACCCGGGGTGCGGCTGCTGGTCGGGGCCCAGAAGCTGCTGAACACAGAGGGCCCAGTGCTCTGAGCGGCAGGTAGATGAGAAGAGAGGTGCCTGGATGGATGGGCACACCTGGAGCTGCAGGGACTCACAGTTAATTGTGTAGAAGAGACAGCATCTCAGCCAGACCCTTGGATGCGGCCCCCTGGGGAGCGTGGTTGGAAGCCAGCCGCCCACCTTCACAGCTGCCTGGGGTTGGTGGGGGGAAGCAGGGGTGCTGCTAGCAGGAGCCTTATGCCCCCCTGCACCTGTGCTGCCTCTCCCGCAGGTGGATGGGGAGCATCCCTGAAAGCCAAGCACTGTCCCCTCGATGGGCACCGCCAGCCTGGGCCTGCCGCCCTTGGGGAGAGGGCGTCCTGGGGACATGGGGTGGGGGTACGCACAGAGGAGGGCTCCTCGAATGGAATTACTGGGCCCTGTGCAGAGCTGAATCATCTTTCATTTTCTGTCTCTATTGTCTTGTCTTTTCCAGCCCTATCTCCTCGTCTCAGCTTTGTCTTCTCTTGGCTCTGGTGACGAACGCGATTCACCTGCTCTTTGATTTCTTGGCAACATAGAAGCACCTTGGGTATAATTCTTCTCCTGTTTCTGGAATAATTATGTCTTCAAAATGGCATTCTTACCTGCCTTTTTCCCCGTTACACTTGTTTGCTTCTCTTGCTATTTGGTGTAGACTCCCTTCTGACGTCCTGGGGACTGATGCCGGCGGCCGAGCAGGGAGGCGGCTTCCCCAGGCCGCGGGGGTGGGCCTTCTTGGCTTCCAGCCCAGCTTACCTGGGTATTGGGGTCGTTTGCTTTAATTTTGCAGTGACTGTAGGTGCACAGGAAATGGTACAATCAGCACATCTGCTCTCCCCCAGTTGCTGTGAACATTTGTGCACAAACTTTTGGGTGGGCATGGTGTTCTTTCCTCTGGGTGCATGCTCACGAGTGAGACTGCTGGATCCTGGCCTATGACTGTAAAAATTCCAAAGCGTTGCCAAGACAGCCATCCTCCCCACACTCCCGCCATCCTGCAAGGGCGGGGGGGGGGGACTTTATCAGCCCCTCACTAACCCCGGCTGGGTCCCTGTCTTCCCCGCAACCCCCAACCCCGCCCCAGCTCTTGGCACATATAGACGTGAGTCCTTAGTCACCTGGCCCACGCCGTGGACTCCTGAAGAGGCCCCCACGGAGCCGAAGTTTGCAGGTTTCACCAAGTCCAATATTCTCATTTTTCCTCTTACGGGTGTGCTTTGGGGTCAAGTCTAAGAATGCTTCCCCTCGCCTTTGTCCCCAGGGGCTTCTTCTGTGCTGGGTTTTTGCTTTTTTAGGTTTTTTTTTGATAGTCCAAGTTTCTTTTTACTCATTTTTTGTTTGTTTTTGTTGTGTTTTTCATTTCAGGGGAGAATTTAGTGATTCATTAGTTGGTATAACACCCAGCATGTGACCGCCCCAGGGTCCGTCCCTACCCCCCCCACCCCCTCCCATTAGCAACACTCAGGTTTGCCTCCCTCTCTGTTTTCATCTTAGTTTTCCCTGCCTTCCCCTATGCTCGTCTGTTTTGTTTCTTAAATTCCACATATAAGTAAGATCATATGGTCTTTGTCTTTCCCTGGCTGACTCATTTCACTCAGCATAATACCTTCCATTTCCATCCACATCCTTGCAAATGACAAGAGTTCATCCTTTCTGATGGCTGCATGATATTCCGTTGTGTATATGAACATACTTTCCTCTCTGTTTATCTGTCGATGAACCTCTGGTCTGCTTTCTAAGAGTTTCCTAGATTGACATTTTACGTCTGAGTCTGTGGCTGGTTTTGGGTTCATGTTTGTGAGCCATGGACGATTCCCATCCTGTGTCCCCTCTTCTGCCCACAGATGTCCACTTGCTCTGTGTGGTGACATGTTCTCTTACTTCCCCTTTATCACGGAATCCCTTCATTTCTGCTTTCTTTCTGCAGGATACCCTCACTGGAAAGAGGGGCTGGGACTGGTAATTCTTTGGAAAATATGATGCCAGTTCTGTCTGGCCTCCGTGCTTTCCGAGGACAAGCCGGCCGTGATTAAAGTCATTCCCCTCCAGGGAATGTCTCAACCCACCAATTCAGGCTTGAGTAATATTTGAGTATTAAAAAAGAGATTTTTACCGGGTTGGTAAAGGCGCACAATGACAAAAGAGCCATTAAGATTCTCTGTGACTTACACTAGGTCATCTTTGCTTGCTAGTGGTAAAGGACAAATGTCGTGATGCAATGTTGTTTATTTTCAGCATATTGTAGACATAACATAAGGCATTTCCTCTCAAACTTGTGATTGTTAATGAATGTCCCTAAATAAAGTCTCATCTAAACAGCCACTGATGCGTGGGCGTGCCCCACGACTCCTGCATGCCGTCTGTCCTGCCTGCTGTCCTGCCCCCCACACGCCCAGCGTGGGCCCCAGGGTGCATCCTGTCGGCTGGGTGGAGGCCTTCGGAAGCTGAGTCCTGGCTTCAGGGACCCCTGCGGCCCCCCTAGGATGGACGCTCAGGATTCGCACACACCAGGAAGCAAGGCAGAGGGTATAGACTGTGGCATAAGAGCCTTCCTAGCCCCAGGTCCCCAAGCCCCAGAGCAGCTCACGTGACTAGAGGGGCCACGGCAGTCCCCACCCTCTGGTTCCCAAGGCCCCATATCCTCTGCAGATCCCGTGCCCTCCAAGAGGACCATGGACTCTGGCTAAGAAAGTCTCCAGTGTGGGGTAAAGTCCCGGGGATGAAAGTGGGGAGGTCCGAGCATTCCCCTCTGTCCTGTGTGTCCAGCTGCCTGCCATCTGGGCTCGGCTAGCAACCAGATACATCCTGCAGATTCCAGGGGCTACCCTCTGGGCCCTGAGCTGCCTCTCAGCATGGCTTGGAGCTGTTCAAAGACACGGGCCCCTCGGGAGCACAGTTGGGGTTGGAGAAGGTGGGGAACTGGCATGCTCAGCAGTGAGTCACAGCTGACTCTGTGAGGAGACACCATTTACAATTGTGGGAAAGGAGGAGGAGAGGAAGAGAGGGAGGAAAGCAGTGGGAGGAGGGGTAGAGAGGAAAGGGGAGGGAAAGAGGGAGGGAGAGGGAAAGCAGACGGAGAGGGGAGAGAGGAGGAGGACCTGAGTAAAGAGCAGAGCTGCTGCTAGGTCTCTCCTGCCCTGTAGTGAGGCGGGTCCTGGCTTCCTGAGCCCCACCTGTAAAGCAAGACCCCCACCCGCTGGGTGCACCCGGGACCCAGGAGTGTCCAACGCAGCCTCTTGCAGACGGCATCTGCAGGATTCCGTCCCTGAGCCCGGCTGCCAGTCACCCATCCCAGGGTGAGAGTTCCATCCCTCGGATACTCCTGGAGACTCTGGCGTCCGTGTGTCAATGGAGAAATCCCCAGACTCAGTGAGGCAGCCTCACGTGTGTGGCCGCAGGAGAGCAGGCTCCCGAGGGTGGGGGCGGGGCGAAGCTCGCTCTGGGGTGACAAGGGGCCATGCACAGTCCCACTGGTTCCATGTTCCCGCACGAAGGCCGCCTCTGCTTTAGAGCCCATGGTCTGGGGCTGCAAGGAGGCCATCTGGGCCCCAGCAGAGGATGCTCGCAGGTGGATCCCCCCACGGAGCAGGCATTGGTAGTGCAGCAGAAGGCTTGTGGTCTGAGTGGCTCCCCCATAACGTGCATTTTGAGGGGGCAAGGACCCCCGGTGCCCAGAGCAGGCCCGGAGGGTGACTTCCTGTGATTCAGGCCCAGGTACCTGGGCACAGACACCATTCCCCTAAGGCCATGAGACACACTTGGAACATTCCACGTCTCCCCACCTGGCGGCCCCAGGTGGACAGCCAGCCTGCTGCAGTCTCCTGAGGCTGCCCGTCCCTCCCATCTCCCCGGGGAGGCTCTGTGCTGCCCCCCGCCCCTGGCTGCCCTCCCTGCCCATGGCTGGCTGACCCTCCAGGGGCTGGGCCATGTGCTGTGTGGCCTCCTCACACCCACAACCCTACGATGCCGTTTGCAGTGCTTAGTGGAGAGCCGGGTCCTCCACTGGTGGTGGCCATGGCAGGAGCCAGCCAGCGGGCCTGTTCAAGGCTGAGCCCTGTCATATGGCCAGGACTGACCTTAGTTTCCACTCCTGTCAAGACTGTAACCAGACTCACACTGGCACGTGTGGGGCCTGCCTAACACAGATAGTGCGTGAGGCGGGCAAGGGGTGAGGGGCCTGGGCACACAGGGATCAGTGATAACAGGTGGAGGACCCCGCTCCACCCCCCCACAAAGCACAGCTAGGAATTAGGGTTCTGCTGTGACCCCCAGATTCGTTCCGACGAGAGCCACAGATACCTGTCTTAGGAATAGGATGACTTCCCCCCAAACTGTGAGAATTGGCAGGTAGCAGGATGCCAGGAGGGCTGGAGACTTCTAGTTCACAGCCAGGTTTTGGGATCCTGCTGTGTTTCCAGTGGGGAAGGCAGTGGAAGCTCCCAGACCCAGTGGAGATGCTGGCCTGAGGTGTCTTCCAGAGAGAAGAGCTGGTGTTCCCCAAGGCAGCTGCACGGGCTGGTGACAGCTGCTGCTTTCTCGATAGTGGAGGGGGGACCGGGTCCTGGATGGAGGCCTTGCCCTACAGGGCAGCCCGCATCAGCCTCTCCGGTCCTTGGGAGACCCGCTCCACCCCTGACCTGCACAGGAGACACTTGTGAGCTCAAGGCCCATTCGGGTGGCCCAGTCTGGCTCCATCTTGCTGGCAGTCACATGGAGAAGCATTTTGGGAGGGACCAGCTGTTCTGTGAGCCCCGTCCCTCTCCTGGTCCTGCCTGGTCTGACTGCACAGTATGGAGAGAAGCAAGCCCAGCAAGGAGACCTCACTGCTAAGAAGAGGAGCATGGCGCCGGGGTCGGTATGTGGGGCAGGGAGAGGGCAGCTGGTAGGAGGTGGGGCACACAGAGAACCGGGTGCATGGAGGCTCTCTCTGTCCCAGTGTGGGTCCATCTTCCCATCTGTCTACTTTGTATGCTCAGCTCTGGGCCCCGCTGGACTTGTTCAGTCGTGCTCCTGGACATGCTCCTCGGGCGGCCCCAACTCTCTGGACAGCCTGGCCCTCATTGACGAGCAGACGCCCTATTACAAACAGGTGGCACTGTGCTGCCCGCCCGCCACAGGCTTTCTGCGGTCCCACACGCAGCTCTCTTGTGTGCCAGAAAGGCGACACTGGTTTGCCCAGGATTGAAATGCCACAAAGTCACCCCCCTAGGTGCAGCTCCCCCCTGCACCTAGAAGAGCTCCCAGGCTTCCCCACCTCCTCCTCACTCCAGTGATCCTGTTTCTGCCGGGCCTTGTCGGCACCGACAGCAGCCAACGAGCACAGAGCCCTCTTTGAGTCTGGGAGAGATGGCGGGGAAGGAGACTGCAAAAAATGGCAGGCCCTGCACATGTCTTCCAAACTGCAGAAATTTTCTGACCTACCTGTAACATGTATACGTTCCATGTTCTTCCTTATCGAGTTCTTCCAGATCAGCTCTCTCTGTAAACACGGCCATGTCTGGCTCTCTTGGAAAGAGGTGCTTCTTATCGGTGGCCTTAAAGAGAAGCACACCTTCATCTGGGAGTCTCGATCCATTAGGATCTAGAGCTTCCCAGTCCTGTTACAGACAGTCACAGGGCATGCTGGACTACAGTGGCCAATGACCTTCCCAGTCATCTCCAGACAAGTTTCACAGGTGTCTCCCTGCTTTGGACTGAGTGCAAAAGAATTCGCATGGCACCCCTAGTGATCATGGTCGTATTCCCGGAAAATGCCTTGTGGGGTTCAAGGCATCCTCAAGAAGCCTGCTTTTCTCAAGAAATTCGTCAGAGCCTCAGTGAGATCCTAGAGTGGGCTGGCTCAGCCAAAATGCTCTTGAATTCCCCTGCTATCGCTCACTACTCCTCTCAACTCTGAGCTTCCTTCTGTCTCCCCATCTATAAAACAGGCACGTGACCGACCCAAAAGGGTGTTGTTTGGATGAACGAAAAGAATAAATGCAACCCAAATGTTGGGTGGGCTGTACTGTCTCTTACTGTGGGTTAAAGTCAAGTCAGAACTGCATTAGGGGACCCCAGAGCCCTCCCCAGGAATCTTGCCCGTTCCTGGGGACTTGGCCCCAAGGGCCACTCCAGGTCTGACTCCTGAAGTGTTGATCCACACCAGGGAACCCCCACCACCCTCAGCTGGCACAGTCACGCCCCCTACAGACCCTGCAAGAACCAGGGGGTTCACACAGAGAACATATTTGTAGCATGGTCCCAGCCCATGCACATGTGTGCGTGTCAATGTGCGTAACAGAAAAGACCTTTCACAGAGCAGCCCCCGCCAGGGACTATGCAGTCTGGTATCTTCTGTGTCATTCTATTCCAGTCTATTCTACACATTAGGGAGAAAACAGTAGTTGTGAGCCACCAGACTGGCCTCCTGACCCATCTCAGGAGTCACACCCCACCCCAGGCTTAAAGGACCCGGTGAGAAGGCCGTCATAAGGGCTTTGGGTGAATGAAGTATTTATTTTTCAGAAACGCAAGCATAGTAACATTCAACATTAGATCCAAGTCCCTCTGCTGGGTCTGCACCTTCAGTCCAGGCTGCCCCCAGAGCCCCTCCCAGTGCAGAGCTCGCACCCTCGCTGCTTGGGCACAGACACTCTTCCTTCAGACATGTGAGGACCACACCCCAGGAAGCCTGCACCCATCGGTTTGGGGCAGTCCGGTGCTTACGCCACCCCACGAACATGGGCTTCTCCCTTATGTGGTATCTGAGGCCCAGAACTTTCTCTGCCTGGCAGGGGTGGTCCTAGGTGGCCTTGTGCTTCAACATCCAGGCTCTGAGGCCCACCATTCTCTCCAAGTTGACCATGGTGAGTCTGGAGACTCCTTTTCTCCAGAATGAAAGTCACCATCTACCATATCTGACCACACCCTGGGGCCAGGCTTTTGTGCAAGGTCGGTTTGATGCTGCCTTCTGCGGAAGGGGATTGTAGTCCTCTGCCCCCACCCAGAGAGAGAGCAGAGAAGCCCAGCACACACAGCGTCCCAGCTACTCTTTCTTATGAGGACTCCTTTCTGCAGACCCTCCCCTAATCTGCAGGGGCTCACCTTCTCCCCTCACACCTGCTGAAATCATGCTAGCCAGCAGGAACGAATCAGGAGAAATGTCCATGAGCTTCACCTGCAGAGAGAAGGGCAGGGTAGGGCAGTCTCTGGTCCTGATGTTGGCCGCCTGCCCCCTGGGGGAACTTATCAGATTCTGATCCCTTGGGGTTGGGAATCCTCAGGGGTTCAAGTTCAGAGCAGCATCAGCTCCTGGTTCTGGAAATCCAGCTGTGGAGAGGGGAGCAGAGAGACTTGCAGAGTGTCTGAGATGGCTCCTTCAGGGGACCGCCCTTTGGGCTCAGGGTGCTTGCAGGGCAATGGGGAAAAATGGGCTTAGAGGGGTTGCCTGTCCCTCCCCTCCTCCCCACACCTGGAAGGACTGAGGGCAGCAAAGGTCTCTGGCCTAGGAGAGGCTGTGGAGATGAAGTGATGACACTCTGGCCTTGGGAGCCCATGTTCATCATTTTGAGGGCCGCCGGGGTGAGCATTGGCTCAGAACCTTCCAACCCCTGCGCTTTCCTGGGCGGCCAGGGGCGTCCATGCTGCCTCGGACCAGGCAGCCCAGCCCGGCTCCTGACCCCGGGGACTTCTTACCGACCGCAGGCCCTGAGGCTCATTAGCTCAGTAACCAAACAAAATCTGGGCTTCAGAATGCAGCTTTTGGGCCTAGACCAACGATTCCCCTCATTCCCCTCCCCGGGTCTTCCAGAGCCAGGGATGCAAGTGCCGCCTAGCACCCAGGCTCAGGCAGGGCAGTCGCCCCCACCCCATGCTGGCTCATGCCTACCCGCCCCCAGGCTCATTGCTCCACCCACCCCCCCGTGGTGCTACGCTGGTACCACCGCTCCTGCAGAGCCCAGGGCTGCGCCCATGGAGAACGCTCAGAGCCAGTTGAACTGGGGGTGTCACAGGAACATTTCTGCCCGGTGTTCAGCATGGACGAGGGCACCGTGCTTGGGGGTCGCTGGCCCACATGTTTTGGTTCCTGCTATGACACAGTTGTGACAGTTTATCAAGACGGCAGTTCGGGGTGGGGGGCAGTCTCTTCATGTGCCATCCAATCCTGCATCCGCCTGCATCTGGGGGCTGCCATATTGACACACTAGACTCCTTCTCCTGCCCCAGCCGATTGGCTCAGGGATGGGCACATGATCTGAGCTGGACCAATCAGGGTCTTTCTGTGCAGGTACTTCCGGTGCGCATACAGGGGCTGAATGGCCTCGTTACTGCTTTGTGGTGGGAAGCGGCTCATTGTGGCGGATGTCAGCCTGCCTCTTGCCTTCCACTTCCCCATGGGGTTTGGTCCGCGGGGAAGCCCGGCAGAAGGCGGGGAGCAGAGGGGGTCACCGGCCAGGGTACCTATTCCGTGGCTCCTTTCCTGTCTCTGGCCGTGTTCCCCTGAGGTCACAGCTCCCCAAGTCTGTGTCACCCCTTCAGGCTATGGCCTATCACCCCGTTGTTACCAGCCTGGGGCATTACACTGTCCCTTGTGGCTCCCTTACTCCCTCACTGCCCACACCGTAGTAACTAGTCTCTTCATAATCCTGGATGGTAATTACCCTAATGGACCAGCCATCTGATGTTGGCCACCATCCTGGTACCCCGCTGAAACTGAGCACCAGAGCAGAGAAGAAGCTGGAATTTGTGCGGGTGGCCAAACTGAGGACACCCCTGCCGTGTGGCTCCACTGCCGTGAAGCCCATGAGGGAGGACACATGTCCCCTCTCTGGTTCCCTGCCTGCCAGTCCTGTCCATGCAAGATGTCCCAAGAGACTCCAGCCTAAATTTGTTTTCCTGCTTGAAGCATCCTGGTCCTATTGTTACATGCAACTAGAAGTCAGCCTCTCATACATACATCACTGTGCAGCATAAAATCCTACAATTGCTTCGGACTACTTTAAAAACAAAATCAGAAGCATTCCTGCCTTCTATCTATTAATTCTCCCTCAAATCCAACATGATAAAGTGTTGATGACAGGTGCTGTTAGAGAAAGGTGGTTTTTAGTGGAACCAAGCTGGGATGACTCAGGCCACTGGAGAAGGACATCCTGTGACAGAATACGGGCACAGCAATGGTGGCAAACTGGAAGGAGAGCTGAATATGCTGGGGTTGGGACAGGATGCCTCTCAGCTGAATTTCTGGGGCACCCTGCCTCTTCTCTCCTGCACCTTCCAACCACTTGACCATCTGCACACATCCTGGACCCTGCTGACCTCTGAACTGGCCCCCCTTGTTTTGTCTAGTGCTGGAACCAGGGGGGAGGACATGCATGCACAAGCTCTTCCTGCAGAGCGGCTTGGATCTGAAAGGTCCGTGTCATAATGTGTGACATCCAACCTGGACAGTGAACAATTTAATACAAAGTGTGATGCAATTGGCTGTTGGTTTCCTCTTGGCCCAATTTAGGTTTTTTTCAGGTATACAAAGGACCGTCGGGAACGTTGAGTAGCTGGAGTTATGATTCATGTGAAGAGGCAACAAAGCAATGTTGACATAGACATTTGTGCCCGGTTCCAGGAATTTGGGACCATCCCTGAGAGCCCCGTTTGGATCAGAATGTCTGCATGTGAGGGCGAGGAGGGATGTCTTTCCTCAGCCACATGCTGTGTCAGACGGAGGAGATCTCTTAAAATATTAAGAGTATGCATTTATAAGCAACAATCAGGCTTAGGAGCGCTACTGCTTTTTTCAAACGTGAAACGGAAACTTAAAATCTGTCCATGTGGATGTGTTCCGGACCAGCTTAGGAATCTGTAAAAGCTCTGCCCTAAAGAGACACTTGCAGCCAGCAGGGACAGGTGTGGCCACGTGCCAACGAGCGAGGCCATTTGGGAGAGCCAGGGACTGCCTCCGGACAGCCCCTTGGTTTCCCTACCCCTTTGCTCTCCTTCATGTAAGTGTGGCGGTGGGTAGTGGTAAGTGGCACTGGAAACTGACCGATGTGACCTTGTTGCTGCCTGCTTTCTTTCCAGCTCTCCCTTGCACAGCCCCTGCGTGATTCTAGGCCAGCTCCAGTGTCTTTGTGCTGCGGGTTCGCTGATGTTACAGGGCTTGTCTAGTGTCCAGGTCAACACACCCTCCTACCCAGAAGTGCCTTCATTCCGCTTGTACAAACGGAATGGCATCTTGGCCGCTTTCCCAACAGTGACAGCAGTTATTTCCCTCCTGAATTAGCTCTTAGCAGTGATGGGAAGTTACCTGCTTTGCTTCCTGTCCTAACGCTGTGCTTGAAGTCTCGGACCATCGGCGGGCGGCAACACCGGGCCTTCCTGACTCATCCTGAGTGGGAGTCCTCCCTCTGCCCGCTGTCTCCAGGCTGCCCTCGGGCTCTGCTCAGGGCTGGTGGGTGCCTCAGAACCCAGGGCCGGCCCATAGCAGGCCTTCCCAGTCACCTCAGCAGGGCCCACACTGGCTGGGACATGGGACCCTCTGACCTTGGGGTGTCATTCATGAGGTCTCCGTGGTGCAGGCCCACCACTGCTGTTAGGGACACACTCCGCTCCTGCTTCGGTGAGAGTCCGTTGGAGAGAGTCACACTTAGAGTATTTGAGGGATGGAACTGGGACCCTGGGGTTGGGGTCCCATCCTGAGAGGCTCAGGGCCAGGCCTGCAAGGCCAGTGTGAGCCCGGGTCACACATTAGTGGGGTCCCACGAATCAGAACCTCGGGGCACCATGGGACTGCTCGCCGTCCCGCAGTTACTGTCCACCATCTCTCTCACTTTGAAGGACTCCCAGCATGGTTTTCTCATTTTTTCAGGCATGAGTGATTTCCCTACTTATCTTTGACTGTGTCCATTTGGCTAACGTCTTCATATGTTTTAAGTGTATAATTCAATGGTTTTTAGTGTGTTCACAGATACGTGTAACAGTCACCATGGTTGATTTTAAAACCTTTCATGACCTCGGGAAGAAACTGCAGGCCTGTGGTGCTCACTATCAACATTACTGTCCTCTTGGGGAGCCTGGGTGGCTCAGTGGGTTAGAGCCTCTGCCTTCGGCTCAGGTCATGATCCCAGGGTCCTGGGATTGAGCCTTGCATTGGGCTCTCTGCTCAGCCGGAGGCCTGCTTCCCTTCCACTCTCTCTGCCTACTTGTGATCTCTGTCTGTCAAATAAATAAATAAAATCTTTAAAAAAAAATTTACTGTCCTCCAACATGCCCCCCAGTCCCCCACCCCTGCCACACCCCCACTGAGCGGCCACTGGTCTACTTGGTGTCCATGTGCTTCTGCCTGTTCTGGACCTTTTTTCTGTGTCTTGTTCTTTCACTGATCGTACTTTCCAGGTTCACTCACGAAGTGATAGGGGTCAGTCTTCCTTCCCTTTTAGGGCCAAATCACACCCCGCTGTGTGGGGATGGCATGCATTGCTCACACATTCATCAGGTGATGGGCATCTGGGGCGGTCTCTGCCTGGCCTCGAGGACGCTCATGTGCACGTTTTGGCGTGGATGTGTGTTTTCATTCTCTCGAGTGTCCCCCGGAGCGGAGCTGCTGTGTCGTATGGTAAACTGAGTTCCCGCGGCGCTGCCCGGCCAGTCTCCATGCCCCCCACACCCGTCCTGCCCACACGCCTTGCCTTTATGATCCTTTCTACTTCTGAAAACTCCACAGTCATGTCTCCTCTTTTCCTCTCTGGTTTCAGTAAGCTTGGAGTCGTCTCTCTTTTCTTCTTGCTCAGTCTGGCTAGCGCTTTATCATTTTATTCAAATTTTCAAGGAACTGAGGCTTTGATTTCACGGATTTTTCTGTCTTTTTTTTAAATTTTCTGTTTCATTAACTTCCATTCTAGTTTCTGTGCTCTCCTTCCTCTGCTTCCTTCATGTTTTCTATGCCTTCTTTCTCCAGCATCGTCAGATGGGATGCAGACAGATTGGACATGGTCTTTTTGAACGCAGTCCCTCGGAGTGTGTGTGTCCCTCTGGTGCGCCGAGCCCAGAGCATGTGCGTGGCCTCTTCATTTTTGTGTATCTCTAGCCATTTAGAGATCACCTTTCGGTTTATCCTTTGACCTGTTAGCTGCTGAAGATGTGTTGTCTGACACGTGGTTGCCAGCATCCCGATCTCCCCATTTCTTCGGTTACAGGATGCAGCACGGTCTCTGGCCTGCCTCGTTGGCAAGTTTATTTGTGGCCGGGCACGTGGTGTGTGCTGGAGAATGTTCCATGTGTCTCCCGTGTCTGGGGCAGCACTCGGTGGAAGGCTGGTTGGTCTGGGTGGTTTTCCGTGTGTTGGGGTCATTGCCTTGTCCTCTTGTCACACCTGCTGTGGGCCACAGGGTGTCCACACCTGCAGCTATTACGGTGGGACTGTCTCTGGAAATTCTTTATTCCTGCTGCATCTGTGGATGGGTACAAGGTATCCCCGCTGACCCCAGCAATGTTTTTGTTTCAAGTCTATTTTGTTTGCTCTGAGTAAGGCCACTCCAGCCTTCTGGAGGCTGCTGTTGGCTGTTGATGTGATACATCTGTTCCCAGCCTTTTACTTTCAACTTCTTCGTGTCTTTGATCTAAAGTGTCTGTTCTGGGGCACCCGGGGGGCTCAGTGGGTGAAGCCTCTACTACTCTACCTCTACTCAGGTCATGATCCTGGGGTCCTGGGATTGAGCCCCGCATCGGGCTCCCTGCTCAGCGGGGAGTGTGCTTCTCCCTCTGACCCTCTTCCACTCATGCTCTCTCTCTCTCAATAAATAAATAAAATATTAAAAAAAAAAAAACAACCAAGTGTGTCTCGTGAAGGTAGCTGTGTTCTGAGGTGGGTATCTGATCATCCATATTCAGGGAGGGGATCACTGGCGCTTGGAAGGACGGCCAGGTCATCCTGCCTCCTGGGTGGTTTTCCCTGACTTTGAATCCACACTCAGAAAACCCCTGAACTCACCTGTGAGCCTGCTGGTGTTGGGGGCGGGGGGTGTGTCTGGCTCCTTTGAAGACCTTTTCTCTGTTGGTTTCCCTGCTGCTCAGTGGATGGGGCTCTCCTGCCTCCCTTAGCAGAA
>RCUC01119855.1:0-13656 GCA_003697995.1 Taxidea taxus jeffersonii | reverse complement strand
AAAAAAAAAAGTGTAAGAAATCTTCAGCATTTTCATCAATTCAAAGGTTTTTAATGATAAAACCACCTCTTAGATTTGTCACCAATTTCAAAACAGTAAGGTTATAAGTTGACTAACAATATGTTAGATTTTAACTTGTTATCAAAAAACTGGCTCTCCACATTTATGAGACTACTTACCTTTTTAAGAAACAGTACTATTAAGCAAATAGAATTTTATAAATTACAATCAGCCCTGGTTAATAGGATTGAAGTCTACTTAATTCTATAATTTAGATCTTTTAAGCTGGTTAAATTTCCCACTTTATTAAGGTGGTAAATTTCTTCACAGCAAATATCACCACTGGCTATAATGGGATAAAAAATTAGGAGAGCAAAACTTTTGACATTAACTTTAGAGATCTGCAGTCACCAACTGGCTGGTCTGTGAAGGAGACCATCTAACAAGCATCTAATACACATGCAGGTATCTCCTGCGCTGATGTACAACTGAACTGTGAGGTTCTCTCCCATCCCAAAGAGGAAAATGCAGGTGGCACTGGAGTCTATGTGTGCTACATGATGTTTTCTTTACTGTCATCTCTAACACCAACAATCCCGTGTCCATGTGTTATCCCAATTAATACTTACCATTTTGTAATTGCTCCAGAAAAGTACAGAACAAAAAAAAAAAAAAAAAAAAGGTTTCAATATCCATATATCACCAATCACCAAAATTAGGAAAGCATTTGTCCAACAGAGTATCATTAATTATCTTTAAATCTCTATTTTTCCTTTTCTAGGATCAAATTTACTAAAGAATGACTTATTTACATTGAAAGTACAAATAAAATGAGATTCCATCTGGACAGGAGCTAACAAGAACTGATTCATAATTACAAGTTTGAGGGAAAGGACTGATATTCAAAGTAAGGGCTGATATAACTCTTCTAGTAGTACTTTTATTAATAATTTAAACACTCTATACATATTAGCTCATAATGCCTACCACCATACTGTGAGGTAAAGAAGGCAGGTGTTATCGTATTTATTTTCAAACAAGTATACCCAGGTTCAGGCAATCAAAATCTATCTGCTCAAGGTAAACAGGCAACAAACAATAACACTCGTTTAGAAGAAATTCTTTAAACAAAAATACAGCCAAACAACATCAGACTACCTAATGAAATTTGCTTGACTAAAAAACAAAGTTATTATTAAAATCTATAGAAAATCTCTAAAGGAATAAATTAAGAATGGTGGAGAGAAAAAATTCCCAGTTTAGTTTCCCCTAATATATCAACTAACACTTTCAGGAGTCTAGTTAAAACTGCCATCACAAATCCTCGTTCAGTGAATCTAACTTGTCTTATGTATAGAGAAAATACATCAATTGTACAAAGAGAGGACATGACCAGCAATTTCAGTCTTTCATTCCTAAGTATAAACACAGCCACAGGAACCACCAGATACCTGAGGAATACCAACACCACCAAAAAAAGAACCAAAATAAACAAACTGAAAAAGTTACTCAGAGGGGAGAAAAAAAGTTAAAAATAAAGTCTAGTTAGTGTCATAAGATTAAAGATTGTATTATATCTGTAAAATAAGAGCTGGCTATGAACTAGAAAGAATTCCCAGAAATATAAAGTAAAAGCCAAAATAGATTAACTCAATAAAGGGCTCAAGAAAAAGTCAAGGAAATCTTCCAGAATGAGGCAGGAAAACAAAGACATGGAAGTGAAAGAAAAATCGTAAAACCTAAATATTGATAAGAGATGCTCTAGGGGGGCAAGCCATAAAGGAATACAGAAAACATGGAAGGGAAGAAATAATGAAAGAAATACAGGAGATTCCCTAGAACTGAAGACATATCCTGCATATCCAAAAGGTCCATCAAATGTTTTACAGGAAGAGTTAAAAAGAACTACGTCTCATCCTCCTTAAATTTCACAACGTCAAGGACAAAGAGGCATGGACACAACAAGCTTCCAGAGAACAAAAACAGGTTACCTAGAAAGAAATTACTCCTATTAGCATTAAGCCTCTTATCAATATAACTGGTTACCAAAAGGTAATGGAATGCAACCTTCAAAATTCCAAAGGAAAACTACTGCACAACTGAATTCTATACCCAGCTAAGGTATGTCCTGGGTGTGAAAGTGAAAAGCACATTTTTTAATACTCTGTTGACAAGCACCCCCCCACACACATATTCTTTCTTAAAAAGTACTCCAGGAAATTTAAAAAAAAAAAATTCTAGAACATGGTAAGATAAATCCAAAACAAACTATAAAATAAATCCAAAACAAAGTGGGAAAGACACGAGGTCTAAGAAAGCAGAGAACGTGTCCAAGAATGCAACTAAGTAACATGCTATTAGCTAAGCATCGTACCCAGAACAAAGTCAGTTCCCAATAAAATTTCAACAAATACTACGATTAAAAAACTGGATACCCAAGTGGTATGATGAAGACAGACTCTCTTTAACCAACATGGGGGCAACGCAGCAACTAGAAAATCCAGGAAAAACAGGTACAGCCCCAACTAGAAGCCAAACTAAAGTACATCCTGATCTTGAATACCAACATTCGTTCACCATGGCTCTTAACACACCATACCCGTCACACAACTTTCTTTAGCAGCAGGTAGTATTTACTTATCACACTACTGATTACTGCTGCTCCAAATCAACAACTATTGCAAACCTTGGCAACATTAAATAAATGTTACAGTTGACACAACCTGGGAGGGGACCATGGGAAATTCGGGGGAAAACTGGGAGGGGTACTAGTTTTTCTCAACTCATAAAGTGACAATTTCAGAGATGATGCCTAAGTATCTTCTTGAATTAAGAGTACAAGTATTGGAAGTGTAAGCAAAAAGCCCTCTCCCCTCCTTCGGGAAGGAAGAGAACAGGTATTACAAGTTAAATTCTTCATTTTCACAACAGTGATATATATACTCGATTATGTAAGATTATTCAAATATAAAGCTTAGCATAATATACATAAAATTGAGATAATAATCACCAAAAAAATTAAAAGTAGAAAAGGTCTAAAGTGGTTATATCCAAGAAGAGAAACCAGTTTGAAGAAGTAGAGAATAGAAAAAACTTTTACTTATCGTTATATACCTTTGTGTACTGCTAACCAATGCAAGAAAACCACAGCGAAACCTCTGTCCATCTTTTCTTGTTTCTGTATCTCACGCACTATATACCAACCTTCTCTTACGGTAGTTCAGACAAGACACAATTAGCTAAACAAACTCAAGAACCACCCTAAATCCCTGACAAAATGCCGTGACCACAATAGTTTACACTGGTGTTAAAACTCTCAAAACACATCCACATCCACTGTCTTACTTAATCCTCGCACTGGTCTTACGAGAGCAGATTTTAGAGCTTAATAAAGTATTACTCCAAAAGGTTTACATGATTTGCCATCCCAAAGAAAGTAAGAAAGGCAGAATAAATATTAATAGGCAAGTTAAAAAATAAAGAAAAAACACCTTCATACAGCAGTGAAGTCTGAAATGCCTCCTAAACTATATAATAGAACGAACCATAAATGAAACAACAGTAAAATACTTGGCTGAAACAGTTTTTATCGTGAAACACACACTTACCACATGACCACAATCTCACTCCTCCGTTACTGCCCAAGAAAAAATGAAAACACATCACACCAAGATACACACTCCCTTGCTCATAGCAGTTTTATTCGTAACCGCCAGAAACCAGAAACAACCCAAATGCGCATCAGCTGGTCAAGAGATAAACTGTGTTATGGTCCAACTACGGAATGTGACTCAACAATGAAGAAACAAACTGATGATATACACAACACCACAAAGGGTACTTGAAGTACTGTGCTAGGAGAGAGTAACCAAACACAAAGGGTCGCATGACTCTATTGATAAGAGATATCAGAAAAGGAAGATTCCAGTGGTATCACATCAGTGGTTGTCAGGGTTGAGGAAAGAGAACTGACTGCATCGGGGAATGAGGGCGCTTCTGGGGAGACATGTCTGCTGTCATACCTGTAGTGCTTGTTACACTACTGCATGAAGGCAGCGAGCTCATCAAAGTGTACACGTAAAATTGGTGAATTTTATTGTTCTGGAAATTATAACTCAATAAGGTTGATTTTTTAAAACTCGGTCATACATAGTCCCATTTAACTTCTGACAACAGCTTTTCAAGCATAGGAATTAACTACGACCCACAAGGAACATTGCAATCACTTACTTAAAAAGCAACTTCTAATCAGAACATAGATCCAGTACACAGAACTTAAGAGTCCTGACAGTGAAACAGTCCTCATGCTACTCAGTTTGGCCACGTGGATAAACACTCGTTGCCTGGCAACTGGTCTACACTCCCGATTTCTTGATAAACATATTGACCACATTAGCAGGTGACCTCATAGAGGATGAAGTAAGCTTTATGTTGAAGAGTTCTTCCTTTAGTATTAGAGAAGAATATTAGTGCATTTGAATTATTTATCTAAAGTAGGAGTGAACAAGTGAACAAGAAATACTAAAACTAGATCATGAAAAATAAAAATATGAAATGAGACATAAACACACACACACACACACACCACAAAACCTTTTCTTCATTTGGTCTTTTACTTTCAGACTCTCCTTACCTAACTTACAGGACGGTTGAAACCATGAGCTTGAGGGAGAACTCTTTCCCTTTAAGTCTGTAAGCCCCTCCCCTGCTACCGCCCAGACTGGCTTAATATAAATTTACATGTCTTTAAATGCAGATGAGTTAGACACTTTTCTAGGTATCCAATCATCCGAAAGACATCTCTCTGGATTGCAGAGTCTGTGGACACGGAAAAACACAACATGAACTTTCTGTAACACAACATAGCAGGAGGCCAAGTCTTCGTGACGTTGATGATAAATTATCAAAATCAAGAATTACGAAGAACCCCTAAATAACAAGCAAATCCCTAACACATAAGTTAAATACTTCTCTCTTACTGGACTTTGTGAACAGCTACGGAACAAAGCAAGTTCCAGGACACCACTGACCGTTAGCACACTTACCAAGCATACGACTTTCGGCTTCGGTGAGTACTTACCCCTCTTCTGAACCCAGCCTTCTTTCACAACGGTAACATCGCTCATGATGGCTCCCCTCTGAGCCCCCAACTTGGAGAAATGCTACTTTGTGGTATCAGCTTTGGGGTTTGGATTCTCTGCTGCTGCTGCTGCCCTTCCCACTCTCTAGTGATGACTCAGCCTGGAAGGAAGTATTGAAGAAAGAATTTCTTTTTTTTCCATTCTTGCAACTCACATAGCAATAACAAACAACTAATTCTTTGTAAATGTCTTCAACTGGCCTGACCTCACATAAAACTCTAACTCCTCAAACTGGGGAACTCATTTATTCAATAGTTCTATAGTGAACGTGCTTCCCTGGGCTTCTGACAGATTTCAAAGGACAGTGAAACTTTTAACCTAAGAGGCTGTAACAAAAATATCTTAAGAAAACCACTGTCACACCTATACAAAAAATACTGAACATCTGTTTGGTGCTATGTGTTGGAGGTGAAAAGGGAAAAGACTGAAAGTTGGGGGAACTAAAAGTAAACTTTCGTGTATGTCTAGTTCCGAAATCTCTGGGGACTTAGGAATACTTATGGCAAAGCAATTGTGACTGTTAATAGCTGTATTTTATGGAAAACACAATACGCTAAAAACCAGCACTTGCATATGCTTACTTTGCCCATACTCCAAGAAATATCTTAGACAATCAATGAGTTAGATGACAATAAACTGCTGGGTAACAATCAATAAGTTATTATAAATACTACGGAGTCTATTATTTTTTAAAATACAGGAAGTGAAACAAAAGGAATATGAAAGTGGAAAAAACTATGGGGTATCCAAGCTGTGTCAAGAACAGTTGCTTACATCTATTATTCTTGGGAAATCCTCACAATAAACCCAGGAGGGCACCATTAACTTCATTTCACAGAGGAGTAAACTGAGGCTCGCACAGATTAAGCAGCGTGCCTGATTTCGACACGACTACTGCATGATGGAGCCCGGATCTGAACCAGGCCATCGCACTCCAGAGCCCGCATTTCTAACTCCAAGACTCTACTGCCTTCAGATAAAAAGAACCAGAGTCAAAGTCCATGTATTTGTAAAAGATGGGCCACAGATTTAGCAGGAAAGCTTTTAAGAAGCAAAGCAAATGAGACACAATCGGTTTCAATATTTACAGGATCCATAAATCTTTTTTTAAAAAAAAGTTGCTTCAGAAACAATAGTTTTTCTTGGAATAAAAATCTGAAATTTATCCCATGGGTCTTTGTAAGATACCTTGTAGTATAATAAACAAAGTCCCCCAATGTATCCTCATATACACTAATGAGTTTTACAGGGCTATTTCTCATTGTCCCTCTCACCCTAAAAAGGAAAATGCCAAGATAAAACAGAGTTAAAAATATTTCCACAGAAAGGGACCAAAACATGTAGTCCAGGGTACACTGGCATTATATGTCCAAAAGCACAGGCATAAATTTTAGATAACCAGAAAAATGGACGGATGGACTATGTAACTATACTATTTTTTCAAACTAGGTTTTGTTAATAGTCCATAGCACCAAGTTCAAGGTTAGACTCCCTAGCTATTACTAGAACTGAATTATGGGTCATTTTCCAATGCATATTAAGTAGAAAGCCTAATCATGTAGCAGTGAGGAATCAACACTAATATTTTCTTAAGAAAGCCTGACTAAGTCTGTGTGGCTGAACAGAAAACCACCCCACACGTGCCCTCAGCACATTCAGGTAAGGCCAAGACTGTCCTCAGAAGCAATGGGGTCTGCCCCTGCAGAGAAAGGGATACTAGAATCTGAATGTATTTTCCCAAAATATGTTTGAAAGAACACCAAGAGAAATTCCAGGGCAGGGAGGGCGGGGGAGAGAGAAAAAGAAAAAAAATTCTTTGGTCAAGTTTGGAAAAATTCTACGAACAATTCTTTCTCTTGAAACATCACTATTAACCTATTAAAGACATAAAATATGTACAACCTTGTTTATCCCAGCAAATCCTCAACTTATTGAACCTACAGGGCTCTTTTTTTTTCTTTAGATATCCAGAGGAACACATTTTATGAAATGGCCACATAACTCAAGGCAAGACTGATTTCATCACTAAAAATGGGCAGAAAACAAAAACAAAAAACCTTCAATAAAGAATCCAAACATGATTTTATTTATTTTTTTTTTAATTTTTAAATATTTTATTTATTTATTTGTCAGAGAGAGTGAGCACAGGCAGACAGAGAGGCAGGCAGAGGCAGAGAGAGAAGCAGGCTCCCTGCCGAGCAAGGAGCCCGATGTGGGACTCGATCCCAGGACGCTGGGATCATGACCTGAGCCGAAGGCAGCCGCTTAACCAACTGAGCCACCCAGGCGTCCCCCAAACATGATTTTAATTTGATTTACATAACTTCCTGAAAACTGGCTCCATAATACAGAACCAGGTAACTAAAAGGGTTACCTCCTTCTACTACATAAATAATTATGAGGACGTTAAGTATCAGGGTCCCTAGTACAAACTGAGGACTTCAGGAGAGCTGCACATAGTCCTTCTCTTTGGTAGCACCTGTAGCAAGGGACTTCATCTCAGCCCTTCTTGGTTCCTGACTATAAAGTGGTATTATCTGGATAAGAAAAATTCCTACCTTAATATTCTTGGGATTGGAAATGGAACAGATCAGGGTGAACATTCAGTAATAACCAAAAAATGATACCACTCCAATAAACATATAAAATATCTTCCTTTCTAGTAAAATAATCTGCATTATAACACACCTATAGAGAACACTAAAAAAAAGTACTTTCAAAATTCATTCCATTTTTTTAAGCTGACATGTCACTGTTGGGATCTCAAGGCAGGAAAGGACCTTCATTTTACAGTTGAGGAAACAGAGTCCAGATGGATGAAGAGACTTGCCCAAGGTCGCACAGCTATTTTCTGAGGGAACCAAGAGCAGAGAACCAGGTACATGTTCTTTCCACTAGCACCACCGCTTTGGTACAAAACAACATACTGAAATATCCAGATCAACCCAAATCAATGAATTTTTTTTTCAAATGAAAATGTTTCGGGCTACCTTGGTGGCCCAGTCTCTTGAGTATCTCACTTTTGGTTTCCACTCAGGTCCTGTTTTCAGGGTCTTGAGATCAGCTCCGTGCTCAGCACACGGTCTGCCTGATAGTCTCTCTCTCCCTCTCCCACTGCCTCTCCCCACTCTCAAATAAATTTTTAAATAAATAAGAGAAATGAAACTTCAAAAAAACTAACTTTTAGATAAAAATATTTATTGGTGCTTTTATATTTAAAGTGCTGAAATGTGTGTTAAATCAACAGGACAAAATTTATAATCATCATCAGGACCAGTAAACCCACTCATTATGGAAGTGACCTTATCCATCTGTATCTTAAACTCTTACCAAATTCTAGCCATAATCATAACATTCAGCTTTAAGGTTGCTCCTGGGACTCTCAGCTAAAATGATACCTTCTTTGAAAACAGCTTAAAAGACATTCAAAGTATACAACTGCAGAATCATGGCCAATAGGCTAGAAATAAATGCTGTCCTGTGTGCAAAACACAATGCTAATGACTCTTAAGCAATCCACCATATTCTTCGATTTAATCTTACAGTGGCAACCCACTTGCACCAAGTCATCTATGCTCTCACATTCCCATGTTCCACGTGGCTAAAAACACTAATCTGCAAAACAAAGAGCTGGACATGAACTTCACCTCCTCCTACGGTCCCAGCTTCTCCAGAAATATGTTCTATCCAATGAGCTCTAAAAGACAAAATTTGGTTTCTTTTTCTTTTATGCCTAATGCATTAAATATTTCATTGTTGAATAATCTAATTTTGTCTATTCTTAAAAAAATGTCATACAAAATTCTTGGCAGATTCAATTTAGAATTTACACAAAGCAGTTAAACTAAAGGTACTTTCATTCAAAACTATTTGAGAATTTGATGATAACAGCATTTGAATATCACTTCACAATTTACAAAACATTTTCACATCTTGTACCTCATTCAACACCATTACTATTTAGTAAAGCAATTCGACAGTGCAGGGCACATAAGATATGCCCAAAAATACAGAAGAAATGAATGAGCGGATGAATGAAAGAGCAAAGATACAGCTTCACATAACTAATGAAGAACACACTAGACAAGTTAATATTATAAGAAACACAGAGAGTGGTATCATGTCATTTTAAATACACACCTGAACTCAAATGTTATAAAAGCATCTACAGAGAAGTAATTTAAATTACAATAAATATCCTTCCTTATTCCTTAAAGCATGTTTACTGGACACCTCCACTAATTATGAGGACTGGCACACAGTAAAATTATGCTCCTTTTCTCCACGTTTTTTGATACTTTTTGTTGAGAGGAGGCCAAGTTTCAACTCCCAAACAACTAAGCATCAAGGCTGCCCCAAATTATCCTTATGGAAGGAAGAAAGAGAAAGAATGGCATATCTTCTTAATGACATTTATAACAATTTTAAAAAGATATTTGCTTAAGGCAAAAACCATTCAGTTTTAAGCAATAATCAAAGTTCTTCAAATGTCTTTCCAAAATCTCATTCACTCAAGTAACATATACATGTAGTCAGTAACAGGTACTTATTGCCTGCTCTGTGACAAGGACCACACTGGTACAGGGAGGCAAGCAAAACAAAGGTTTTAAAAAAATCTTTTCCATGTAATAATTTGTTATCAAAGTGCTTTCACATATTTGTGAATTTGACTCTAGAAACAAATCTGTACGGCAGCTACAGCATCTACAATTCTGAACCTAGGCAAACTGTGACCAACCAAAAATGACATCATTTCCTCGCCGTTACCATAACCAGATAGTGACAAGCAGTAAGTGTGACCACCTGCAATTCAAGTCTTCTATCAGTTTCGTATGCTTTCTACCAAATAACCAAAAAGGAATTCTCAGAAGTATGTGTAACATTTGTGAATCGCTGTGAACATTTTTTCTATATTGAATTGGTTTTCAAAAGTCCAGTAAACACAATGTTTTCAAATAAATCAAAAATCCAATATAACTGCAGCATCACAAAGGAAATGACACCAACAGAAGACCAGAAGGTTGACAAAGTTAAAAGGCATGCCAGCAATTCTCTTTTTTACAAATCAGAACAAGATTCACAGGTTAGCAATTTCCTACATGTTAATTTTTAAGTTCAAAGCCACAATCCTATCCATAATACAACTTCCTCTAAACCATATCCTTGGCTGTAAATAATACTATGTAGAATATACTTGCCCAGCACCCGGTTTTTTATGTCCTTTAGCTATACCTAGCCAAACTGAATTAACGAAGGACAAATAAGGTACAAAGACAAGAGAATTTTGCTACTTTGAAATACAAATGATTGTCAAGGGTAACCATACTACAATTCTACCCTACCTACCAATTTCAAGAAATAGGTGAAACTAACTTATGCCATAATAAATGCCTAAAATCATATAAAACTCTTTAAAGGATTCAAGGGAAAGAAAAAAATACTGAAATAAAGGAAAATTCAAGGCAACTTGCTCTGCACTTTAAATAACTCTCTTAGGAGTGACTATCCTGTTCATAAACCTGTCATATGGGGAAAGTGAGCCACAAAAACTATGTATTTTGGATACCTTTCCTTTCTTCAGAATGCGGTAACAGACTTTGTGGATTTTCTTAAAACGAATAGATATCTTCACTGTTTCATCCTACAGGAAAATACTTGCATTGGCATAAGCAAGATTTCCAACTTTCACGCAAAATTTCAGTTCCTTCAATTCGCAAATTTTGAAATATACATACAAAAATGGAGAGTATTTCTCCTCTTCTCTACCTCAGTTTAGGGCATTTGAATGCCACTTGAACCAACACATCCATGAGTAACCAAACTAAAAACAGACAAACAAACAAAAAGAAACTTGTGCTGGGTGCTGTATTTAATATTCTAACTTGAAACAACTAGGAAAACGCCTATTGGATTCCTCTGGTTCACCTAAACCACTGAACAAGCCATAGGCCAATGGTCTACCTTTCACATACTAAGTGTGGCTTGTGAAGGCACCTGTAATACAACAGAAAAAGGTTGAGGGTTGCCCCTAAAAGAATTTCAGTTGCACAGGTAGCCATACTTTTCCAACACACATATAAAATCCTTCTAAAATCTGCCTTGGGGTCCTCCCTGACAATAAGATGAAAAAAAAAAAAATCCACACATATACACAAAATACAGTTGCTATATGGTCCATTAAATGTCAAGAATCAGCGTGATGGATTTTACCCCGGATTAAACTGAGAGTTAACCCACAGGTATGGATGGAATCCTTGAACAAAGCTCATCACAATGGGGCATCAAGAAGAGCACTGGGGGGGGGGGGGGCACCTGGGTGGCTCAGAGGGTTAAGCCTCTGCCTTCGGCTCAGGTCATGATCCCAGGGTCCTGGGATGGAGTCCCACTTCGGGCTCTCTGCTCGGCAGGGAGCCTTCTTCCTCCTCTCTCTCTCTGCCAGCCTCTCTGCCTACTTGTGATCTCTCTCTGTCAAATAAATAAATAAAATCTTTAAAAAAAAAAAAAAAGAGCACTGGGCAGGCGCAGAAACTGGGGTCCCCGTTCCCAACTCTGCCCCACCCAGAGTGACGCTACATCGAGTCCTTCAATTACCTCTCTGAGCTTCACTTTAGCCATAAAAGTACAAGTGTAGCATCAGACAAACTGAAATAGCTTCACAGCTCTTCCAGAGTTGGTATTTATGATTCTTCAAGTTCAAATCTCCCAAGCATCTACTTCGCTTATAGACGGCATCTCTGGCGACACCATCATGATTACACACGGTTTCTGTTCTCAAAAGTTGAATACATAGTTGGGAAGATAAAACATCCAAACATCAATCTTACTTGGACAAAATTCGAACTGAACTCCGATACTGGCAAAATGCCATCCTCCTCTCCTTCCCATCCCCTAGACTTCCGAACAGAGTCAGTGCCTTAAAAGTCTTCTATAGATTTCTTCTGGTCAATCCCTTTACTTCTCCCCCTGAATATTACCAAAACAAACCCACTTACAAAATGTGAAGCCTTGGCAGTTGGTGATACCTAAATATAAAGAAAGTACTGAAAAGACCATAAAAAGCAAATCTATGGGTCAAGAAACATGTATTAATTTATCCATCAGCTACTACGTGAAGGTTACCTGGCAAAGGAAACCAACCTGTTTACATCTAAATACCAAAGGACTAGGGCACTGCAACAACGTATGTAAACAACTGAGGCACTGAACTTGGTCTCTGAAACAACTGAAATGAAAAAGACTGTTAAGGGTCTGTCGATAATACTTTTTTTTTTACTCTATTAACAAGATTTCTATGGAAATCATTGTACTACATTACTGAAACTGAGTATGTCACTGAGAAGTCTAATGAGAGGTATAAGCAACTTAGGCGAAATGCTAAGGAAAAAAAAGTGTCTCAGAAGGACAGTCAAACGGAAATGGATTTTGATAATGCCGCATTAATAAGCGTTTTCTCTTGTGAAAACCACTTTCATAAAGTAGCAGGGGCTGCTGTGAAGATTAAGCCAACTGACACACAGTTAAGCACCTAGAACAGCGCCTAGTATTTGGCGAGTACTCACCAGGCACTGGCTGGCATTGACCCTAAACCTGACCTCATGCTGTCGAAAGACCACAATAAAATTTTTAGTTAACATCAGATGATTCAGGGTTATCCTTCCAGGTGACTACAGAAGAGTCATGGTGGATAGAATGAGTATTCAGAATACAGAGGCACACTCCTGAAACCCAGGGCTAAAAACAGAGCAACTTCAAATGATTTAAATATTCTAGCACAAACCTACAAAAATTCAGTGTGTGCATTAAAATGTATGTTAAGAAAAACAAAAATGCCAGTCAAATTATAAGACTGATTCGATCAGAACAAATGAAGTGGTTTATTTTTCTATCTTGAGTCTTATGGTATTCGAATATAAATTATTGCAAATTAAGTATTTTTAATGCTTAAAACTTAATCACATTATAAAGACAAGATCCTATCAAATCATGCTAAAAATCCAATTAACATGAGTTAACAATAACTGCCTTATCTTCTCAAGGGTGAATTCCTGAACTAAAAAAGTTTAACAACAAAGTATAGCTATCTTTTCACAAAAATATGCAGAGTTCAAGTAAACTCTAAACTTCCACAAAATCAATTTATCAAACAGGTTCCTCTTTTTAAAGAAAACCAAATAGTTGGAAATTTCCATTGAATTTTTAAGAAATAAAATCTCTTGTATGTATAAATCAAAAGCCAGAGTTTAAAAAATCTCAAATCTCTACTTTACACAAGATTCTATTATGCCAAGTACATTTGTCCTGGGATATGTTTAACCAGAACATGTTTAGATTTGCAATGATTCTGAATACAAATTCTCGTTTGATGGTAGTAATCTTCTGAATGAAAAGTACATAAGGAAAGTTTTTAATCAAACTAGCTCTAGCACACAGTTCACACTCAAATATTTGTTGGAAGAATGAACGAAAGCTTATTTAAAATATTTTACAGCAATAAAATTACATAAACCAAGAACTC